>QLOH01000508.1:600000-757867 GCA_026901365.1 Sesbania bispinosa | reverse complement strand
GCAAGCCATATTCTTGTGCAAACGGGAAATCCCAAGATTGGAGGTGGCAGTGAAGGTACAATGCAAAAAGAATTATACTCCAACTGCTGGTCAAGCATCAAACGGAGGAGTGTTGGTTCTAAACTACCACTTCTATTACTTGCTTCAAATGCGGAAAGGAGGTCATCGAGCAACCGTGTGGAGATAGAGAGGTCACCTGTTCAACTCTGTCAGGAGAGGGCATATTGCCGGACTGTCCTCAAAGACACAAGGAACGGTAGTCGCAAGTGGAGATGCCATGGAAGCGCCCATTAACACTAAGGCTACTGAAGTCTTTGCCTTGAGTAGTACTGAAGCTGCTCAATCAAACTTCCAAGACTTGATCCAGTATTGGTTACATTTCAGGTAATCCAGTTGTTTTATTTGATTCTGGTGCGACTCATTCTTTTGTATCACTGCTTGTGTTCTAAGCTAAAATTGCCTGTTTCTTTTCTTCTTTGCCTTTTGTATTGAGTTGGAAACGCCACTAGTGGGTCGGTTTCTACTTCTAATGTGAGCTTAAATTGTCATGTTCTGTTAATGGTAGAAATTTCCTAGTTGATTTGATTTTCTTACCCTTAGTCAACTAGACATTATCTGGGAATGGATTGGTTATCTTCCAATCACGTCCTATTAAACTGTGCTGATAAAACTGTCATGTTTGGTCACCCTGTTGATAGTAAGCAATAAGGACTTTATGATTGCCAATCAGGTAAAGGCGTCTCTAAGGAAGATGCCCAGGTTTACATGCTTTTAGCTTCTTTGAAATCTGATAGTAGCACTGTTGTGAGTGAGATACCTGTAGTTGTGAGTACCTTGAAGTGTTTGCAGATAATGTGTCTAGTTTACCACCGGAGAGAGATTAGAGTTTTCTATAGATTTAGTACCGGGGACCGGATTGATTTCGCTACAACCTTATAGGATGTCACCCATAGATTTAGCAGAACTTAAGAAGCAATTAGAAGACTTGTAGAGAAGAGGTTTTAAGGCCTAGTGTGTCACCCTGGGGAGCGCCTTCTTGCTTGTTAAGAAGAAGGATGGTAGCATGAGGTTATGTACAGATTACCGCCAGCTTAAAAGGTAACCATTAAGAATAGATATCCTTTGCCTAGGATAGATGACTTGATGGATCAAGCTAGTGGGGGCATGTGTATTTAGCAAGATAATCTTAGATCAGGCTATCATCAAATTAGGGTTAAGGAAAGGATATATCTAGACTGCTTTAGGACTAGGTATGGACATTATGAATATCTGTAATGCCTTTCGGTGTGACAAATGCTCCTGCGATTTTTATGGATTACATGAACAAAATTTTTCACCATTATTTGGATAATTCGTAGTTGTCTTCATAGATGATATACTAATTTATTCCAAAACTAAGGAGGAGCATGAGGAACATCTAAAGGTAGCTTCAGGTTCTTAAGGATAAACAGTTTATGCTAAGATGTCCAAGTGTGAGTTCTGGTTAGAAGAAGTAGTTTCCTAGCCATGTGATTTCTAAGGGAGGTATAGGCGTAGATCCTTCTAAGGTAGAGGCCGTGCTTAAGTGGGAGGCTCCTAAGTCGGTGAGTGAGATTAGAAGTTTCCTTGGTTGGCTGGGTACTATAGAAGATCATAGAAGGGTTTCCAAGTTAGCTTTGCCTTTGACCAAGTTGACTAGAAGGGAGTTGCCTTTGTGTGGAATAGTAAGTGTGAGACTAGTTTCCAAACCCTTAAGGAGAAGTTGACTAGTGCACCAGTGTTAGTGTTGCCTGACCTTAGTAGATCCTTTGTAGTTACTGTGATGCCTCTAAGATGGGTCTAGGTGGGGTGTTGATGCAGAGGGTGAAGTAGTAGCTTATGCTTCTAGGCAATTGAAAACCCATGAGAGAAACTACCATACCCATGACCTAGAGCTAGCGGCGTAGTGTTTGTGTTGAAGATATGGAGGCATTATTTGTATGGATCCAGGTTTGAGGTTTTTAGTGACCATAAGAGCCTTAGATACTGTTTGACCAGAAGGAGCTGAACATGAGGCAGAGGAGGTGGTTAGAGTTCTAAGGATTATGATTTCGAGTTGAGTTACCATCCCGGTAGGCTAATGTATGGCTGATGCTTTAAGTAGGAAATCTTATCCATGTAGTTCCCTGATGATTAAGGAGATGGATCTTTTAACTCAGTTAGGGATTTGATTTAGCTTGTGAAGTGACTTCTGTTAGGGTGAGGTTGGGATGACTAGAGTAAGTAATGATATGTTGAAAGATATTAGCAGGCCCAATTAGAGGACCCATTTTTTGATACGTAGAAGAGAGCATAGAAGGAGGTAATGGTGGAGAGTTTGTAATAAGTACCGATGGGGTAGTGAATTGGAGATCGAGTGGTGTTGTGCCTAGTGAACCTACTATTAAGCGTTTAGTGCTAGAAGAAGGGCATATGAGTAAGCTTAGTTTCCATCCAGGATCGACTAAGATGTATCAAGACTTGAAGAATGTTTTGTGGCTAGAATGAAGAGGGACCTAGAGGAGTTTGTGATGCTTGTTTAGTATGCCAAAGTCTAAGGTAGAACTTCAAAAGCCTTCAGGATTGCTTCAACCCTTAAGTATACCTGAGTGGAAGTGGGATAGTATTTCCATGGATTTTGTAGTTGCTTTGCCTAAGACTGTAAGGGGACATGACTCCATTTGGGTTATTGTGGATAGGTTAACTAAGAGTGCACATTTCCTTCCTATTAACATTAGGTACTCGTTAGAGAAACTAGCTCAGTTTACATCATTGAGATTGTAGGTTGCATGGCATACCGTCTAGTATAGTTTCAGATAAAGATCCCAGGTTTACCTCTAGATTTTGGAGAGTTTACAGTAGGCCTTGGGGACCCAACTTAGGCTTAGTTCAGCTTATCACCCTCAGACTGATGTTCATACAGAAGAGAGAACCATTCAATCCTTAGAGGATTTGCTTAGGCTTTGCGTGTTGGACCAAAGGGGTAGTTAGGATAGCTTCTTACCTTTGATAGAGTTTATCTATAACAATAGTTTTCACTCTATCATAGGTATGGCGCCTTATGAGGCATTATATGATAGGAGATGTAGAACACCTTTGTGTTGGTGTGAGCCGGGGGAGAGCCTTGCGTTAGGACCTGAGATGGTGCAGCAAACCACCGATAGATTAGGATAATCCAAGAGAGGATGAGGACAGCTCAGAGTAGGCAGAAGAGCTATGCTGATAAGGAGGAAGGAGTTAGAATTCAAAGAAGGGGACCATGTATTCCTGAAAGTCACTCCGTGGACTGGGGTTGGTAGGCAGTAAGTCTAGAAAGCTTACACCTCGATTCATTGGTCCTTACCATATTCTTAAAAGAGTCAGCAATGTTGCCTATCAGATTGCCTTACCTCCACACTTGTCAAACCTTCATAATGTTTTCCATGTTTCTCAACTCTGGAAATACATTCACGATCCTTCGCATGTGATCGATCAGATCATCTTGAAGTTAAGGAAAACCTGACGGTGGAAACCATGCCGGTGAGAGTTGAGGATCGGAGAGTGAAACAACTTCGAGGTAAAGAGATTCCTTTAGTTAAGGTAATCTGGGGAGGACCTACACCCGAGAGTGCTACTTGGGAACTGGAAGAGAAGATGAAGGAGTCCTATCCAGAGTTATTCGCTTCAGGTAAAATTCGAGGTCAAATTTTCTTTCTAGGAGGGAGAGTTGTAACATCCTAAATTTTATTAAGTAAAATATTAATGAAATTAAATAATAAGTAGAGGAAATAATTAATTAAATAGATGAATAGATAATAGGATTAATATTATTATCATTTTATCCATAAAGCTACTTCATTTTAAAAAGAAGATAAGGGGGTTGAGAGTGGGCCCAAGCCCAATTAGGCATTCTAGTAAGAAGGGGTTATCAGTCACCCTAATCCTTATTCGTATTATCGTCAGAGAGCGAAATGCTAAGGAGGGGAGAAAACGAGTCTCAAGAGAGGATTGCTGCAGAGTGAACATCAAGAACCAAGAAAAGGACTTCCTTGCTGTAATCGATCATCGCTTAAGGTACGGTGGGGGAGAGGGTGCTGCTTGTATATGCATGTAGGGGTGCTTGGGTAGTGAGGGAACCATAGACCCTCTAAGACTCTAAATTCGAAATTGATATATATATTTGAGTATTTATGATGAAAACATGTTGGTTGATGATTAATTCTGTGAATAATTGTGAATCTTGATTGGATTGAATGAGAATAAAGAATAGTGAAAATGGGTTAATGAGGGTTTAATGATTTGGGATTTTGATGGGAAAACCATGTAAAACTGTTAAAGATTGATGATTTTGATGAGTTTGGTGAATATTAATGATTATGAATGGTGTTTGATTGAAAAGGATTGAATAGAGGTTTAAAGATGATAAAAATTGTGGAATATGTGATCTGCGTCGCGGGTATCGATTACCAGGAGTGGTAATCGATTACCAGTGTGTTCTGGGTAGTCCAGAAGAGTTGTTTGTTCGCTGGTAATCGATTACAGGATTGTGGTAATCGATTACCAGAGAGTTTGTTTGCAGGTAATCGATTACAGGGAGGCTGTAATCGATTACCAGAGAGATTGCTTGCAGGTAATCGATTATAGGGATGTAATCGATTACCAGAGTGTTTGGTTGCAGGTAATCGATTACAAGGTGGTTGTAATCGATTACCAGAGACCTTGTTTGCAGGTAATCGATTACTAGAGGTTGGTAATCGATTACCAGAATGGATTTTGAGATCCTAAGTGCTTGATGATGATTGATGTTGTTTGATAATGCTTTATTATGATTATGGTGTTGATGATTAATAGATTGATGATGATTTGGGTACATAATGATTGGTGAATATGCCATATGATGATGTTTTGGTGTGCATAATATGCAATGTAATTATGGATGAGGATGTAATGATGATAAATGTATATCACTTTATAGTATTGGTGTTTAATGATGAGCATGATAATGCATGATGATGATGATAATGATGATGGTGTATATCACCTTTGGATGATGATTACCTAAGTTGTGCAGGCCCATAGAGGGGGTACAACTTAGGAGAGATGCCTTGAGCATATGTGATGAGACCTGAATTGTGAGGGCCCATAGAGGGGGTACAATTCGGGAGGTGAACTGAGTTGTGTGGGCCCATAGAGGGGGTACAACTCAGGGGATCAAGATGGGGCGTTCGATGCACGGGCCCATAGAGGGGGTGCAACCTAGGGTCGAATGTCGTTGCGCGGGCCCATAGAGGGGGTACAACCTATCGGATTGTGTGTGGTGACACCGGTAGACTATCTTGGTACTAACTAGAGTGATTGACGAGGTGCACCCATTGTGCGGAGTTCCAAGTCATGATCTTTAGGTAGGTGAGGTGATAAGTTTGGATGCATATGATAATGTGTTATGCCCAATGATGGTATTGAGTTATATAATGTTGGTGATAAGTTTTGGATGCATATGATAATGTGTAATAATCGATGATGGTATTGAGTTATATAATGTTGTTGATGAGTTTTGGTGCATGTGATGATGATTTATACTTAATGATGAATTGAGTTATAATATGATGATGATGAGTTTTGATGTATGCGTGATGGATGTATATACGTGATATATTTGATGATGAAACTGAGTAAATAATGATGTTATGAGTATTAATGATGATTTGGTATTAGGTGTGAAAATAGAGTATGCGATTCCATTAGTGAATGATGGTATGAGACTTATATCATGATATAGATGAATAGTGATATGCTGATTTATAGATGATTATTATCTGATGGATTATTTGATGTTTGGGTATGTGGTATGATTGATGATGATGTTGTTTATATGTGGGTGAGGATAGAGTAGCCTCCTATGTGTATGTATGAGTGGTATTCTTTTCCTCACCATTATACTGTGGATATTTTTACAGGTATTGATGATGACACGACTGGTGTCGAGTTTTGATTAAGGGAGTGTGCTCTGGTATATGTGACATCAGGGCATAATTTTGGGGTTCTTTCTTTATGTTTCTAGTTAGGAAGGTTTTTGTAAACTTTTTTGGATTCCTTGCACAGCAAGTAGGATGTTTAGTTACTTTTGTATTTTGGAGATTCCGCTGCATGAGTATTTAATACATTTGAGTTTTGTTTTATTTTAATTAAGTTGTTTTCGAACTAATGAGGTTTTTAATAAGAGAGTTATGTGAACCTTTTACCCATTGTGGGACGTTACCTTTTCTAATTTCAATTTATAAAACGTATAAAGTTTGGGGTAGAAGGATGTCACAAAAACTTGTACCACTGCGCTTCACCTGTGCTCAGCGCAGAAAACTGTAACTAAAATTGCAATTCTGCGCTTGACCTGCGCTCAACGCAGGTGAAGCGCAGAAAACAGAATGAATTTGCAATTTTCAGTCACGTTTTCTGCTACTTCCTATTGTTTTAAAAATTTTATTTTCCACAAACTTATTCCAATCAATTTTGAAAATTTCCTAAATCCTAAAAAATGAAAAATCCTAATTAACAAACAAAATTGAAAAACAATTAAAAACTTAAAAATCTCTGGGTTGCCTCCCAGGAAGCGCTCGTTTAACGTCATATAGTTTGAGACATGTTCTTTCAAGGTGGGTGATACTGGAATCCTTTTGCCAGTCTCTGTGTTGTACCCTTGATTCCTTTTGGTAGTGTGCCTATCCATTTCTTGCCTCGGACCAATTGTGAATGAGATTTGAATCTAACCACTTGGTCTTGTGTCTGGAGTTAGACCATGTTGCTGACTCCTTGGCCTCACTAAGATAAAAAAAATAATAAAAAGAAAAGAATAATAAGGCTTCTTCTGGAATTAGACCATGCTTCTAACTCCCTTGGCTTGACTTTTCTTTTCCTTATTATCTTGCTCTGATGTGCATGAGTCCTCTTCTCCTGAAGCTTGGATGATTCACAATTGATTGTTCGCCATTTCTTTGCTTCACAAGGGTCTTTGATATGAAACACACCACCACTTTCTCTTCAATCTGGCTCTAGGCTTTGAATTTGATTCTCTTGGCCTGATTCTTCCTCTCTTTGCTCTGGTCAGGTCAGTGTATTCGCTGGCCTTTCTTTTGTGGGATCTGGAAGGTTTAATACTTGCACCATGCCTTTCTTTATCTTCCTTTGGAGGGCTGGTTGGATAGGGCAAGGTCTTTGGTCTTGGTACCACTTCCCTTCCTTTCTCGGGCTTTGACTCACTATCTCCCTGTTCACTTTTTTCTCATTTTCTTGATCTTTTTCATCATGTACACTCTCATATGTTTTGTTCTCTTCCTCCCCTTCACAATCATTCTCTTCTTTAAGCACATTTTTCTCTGTTTCATCCTCTCCTTTTTCTTTTATACTTCTGCTTCACCTTCTTCTTCTCCCTTTTCTTCTTCAGCTTCTTCTGATTCCCTTTCTTCAGCTTCTCTTCTTGTGTTTCTTCAGTTTCCTCTTCTTTAGGTTCCTCTTCTTTTTCTTTTACTTCTTCTGGTTCCTCTTCTTCAGCTTTCTCTTCATCAGCTAGGTTGTCATTGGTTTCCTCCCTATCAGTTGAACACTTATGGTGGTCATGTCATCATACTGTTCTTCAGGGTTGGGCTGTGCATTTGCTGAAATTTGTTCTGACCGATGTTTGGTCATATTTTCTATTATCTTAGCTAGTATGGGGTCAGCATGTAATCCTACTTCTTCACAATCCTTCTGATATTGTATCAATTCTTGCAACTTTCTTTCAATAGGATCTTCCCCATCTGAATGCCATGGTTGAACTGAAGAGTAGCTTTGCTGCTGTTGGGAAGAAGATTGCATATGGAATGAAACATCATCTATGGTGCCACCTACAAATTTGATTATGGCTATTTCTCCAATCTTGTAAGTAATTGTTTGCAAAGTTGTTACTGTTGGAGAAGTCGCCTAATCTTTGTTGATGTGCCATATAATCAACTTGCTCTTCTTGAGTGCATGGACAAGAAAAATCTCCATTGGGATGGTCACCTCCACAAAAATCACAAGTTAATTGTGGGGACTGGCCAGGATGAGACTGCACTAACTGCAATTGTTGAGGAAGGTTATCTAGCAGCTTGTTGAGTGCTTCTATTTGCTGCATTATACTCTTATTTTGCCCTGAGTTCATCTGCAGAAGTTTGCTTATGGGATGAAACAACATCTTGTTGCCACCCAAAATTTTGATTCTAGTAACTTCCCCAATCATGTGAAAAAGTGTTAGAATAATTGTTGTAATAGAGAAGTTACCTTGAATTAGTGTGGGAGAAACTATGGTTCTTGCTGCCTAACATAATCTCCAAGGGTTCTTCTTGGTGGATTTTGCCATTCAGAAGCCATTCAACATTTACTTCACTTGGGGTGATTGAACAGAGAGTGTTGAGATTGTCTCCTTAAGCTTATCCTTGCCCCTTTTTCTGTTTCTACTTTTGTTCCTTCTAGATGTCCCTTCTATCTCAGGATCAAATATCAATTGATTTTGAGACACATGTTCTCACAAGAGCAATATTCAAGAAACTCAAACAAATGTTAGCTCGGAAGAGAGGAACAAAATAACAAAAATAATTTTAAAAAAAATAATAATTTTTTTAATAAAAAAATAATAAAATTTCTTTTTATCCTAAATAAAAAAAAGAAATAAAAATAAAGTAATTAAAAATTAAAATTCCTAAGAAAAAGAAAATAAATAAAATAAAATAAAATATTTATAACTTGATAGAATAGACCTCCCAAGTCTTTAAAAATTGATACACTGTTCCCTGGCAACGGCGCCAAAAATACTTGTTGAAATTCTGGCAAGCGTACCAAAACCTCAGCAGTATAATAGTAAGTATCGTATCCACAGGGAACGGTTCAATTTATAAAGGTTAGTGGTCACAACTATAAAGTAAAAGCGTATAATTGTTGGTTGTAGAGAATTGCGTAAGTAAATAAAATTGAACTTAAAGTGAGAAAGATAGAGATAGTTACTTGGACTAGCATTGAACTTCGTATTATCGCACCCCTTTCGTATGTGAATCCCATAATATTTATGAATTTATTATTATGATACCTTAGCCAACTATATTATTTTTGTAGAAACACAGGTAAACACTAGAGGGGGGTTGAATAGTGTTTCTTAAATAACTTATGAAAGCTTTTCGCAAACAGCTTTTATAATGAAATTCAGACAGGTTAAAGGGGTTGACTGAAGTTTCTTAAGACAGGTTCTGAAAATATGTTTTAAAACGTTTCTTGCTTTTATAAATTATCAGAACAGTTTTTCAACACCCTTTGATTAGAATAAACGAATTGACAAGAGATAAGGGTAAGAAAACTTAGCCACAAAATTTATCCTGGTTCACTCACTACCACTGTGAGCTACGTCCAGTCCCAATGCCAACTAGCACTTGATTTTCTCTTAATCTCACCAGATTACAAGTATTCTTTACAGTCAAGCCTCTTCAGGCTCTACAATCAAGTATTCTTTTTCAGTCAAGCCTCTCCAGGCTCTTACAAACAAGTATTCTTTAGACAACAAGCCTCTCCAGGCTCAAAAACAAGTATTCTTTAGACAACAAGCCTCTCAGGCTCAAAACAAGTATTCTTTAAACAACAAGCCTCTCCAAGCTCAAAAACAATTTACAGAGAAAAGATTGTTTAAGCTCTAAAACTAAACCAGTTTGAAGCTTAAACTGTTACAATGTACAAGTAATTGAGGTATACTCATAATATATGAAATGATGTACAAAGAATTTTTATCAGAGTATGTTTTACAGAGTAAAACTAGCAGCGTTTTATTTCTCTTGAAATGTAATCTCTTGTTCTTCTCTGTTCGTTGTTCTTCTATTCTGCGATGATCTTCAGATGAAGGGTATTTATACCAGTCTTCAATCCGTTGAAAATTCACCGTTTAGAGATAGCATTTAATGCTTTTTAATCCGTTGTGAGACATGCTCCTGAGCATTCTGTGCGTTCTGAAACTTTTCTGACAACGTCCAAGGTTGCCAGCTGACAAAAGCTGCCACAATCTGTTGCTGGCAAAAACTAGCGCTGCAGAGATTTCCCAAATGGTGTATGAATTCAAACAACCCAGGAAAGGTCTCTGTGTCTTTGCCAAAAATAAGCCTTGAAAAGTTGCGTGCAGCAGAGAGAGATTTGACTCTTCAGAAGTTTAGACAAGTCTTCTCACAACTTCAGCAAGATGTGCCACGTCATAAAATATGACTTCAGATGGCTTCAACACTTCAGACAGGTTGAACCTTCAGACGGCTTCAACACTTCAGACAGGTTGAACCTTCAGACAGTCTTTATTAAGATTAAAGTGGCTTGCTGAAATCATAGATAAAACATTAAAAACATATGTACCATGATAATTCTTTTAACCAAATTTGGTTAAACATTAAAACTTAGGGATTGAGCTGTCTTAAATCATCATAATCTTCCTTATGATATTTTTGAGACTCAACATTCTCCCCCTTTTAATGATGACAAATTTGCTTAAATAAATAAATCTGAAAGGAGTTTTAAATTATCATAAGTGTAATATAAGTATAACTCCCCTCAGATAAATACTTCTCAGGTCCTAACAGTTTCTTGATATTTCTCAATTACTCCCCCTGAGACTTGTAACCACTTCAGATTCAGATTTGTTAGATTTTAATACTCCCCCTTTTTGTCATCAATCAAAAGGAAACTTCAGAGCAATAATCACAAATCAAGATCAAGAATAACAATCAGATCAAACAATATAATCAAAGCAATCAGAGCTTATAAAAACACATGATACCATAACTGATTGTATTAAAGCAATGTTCAGACAAACAAAAAAATATAGAATCTGGAAATTAACATAAAACTGAAATAACATCAGGCTGGCTACACATCATAGACTATCCATTATTCTTCTTCAGCAAGGCTGCTATCAGTAAAGCATAAATCTCTTCTTTAGCCTTGTCAATCTGAGAGATAACAGTAGCCTTCAGTTCTTCTTGCCCTGTTCTGATCTGCAACTGTTCTTGGAGAATCTGATCCTGTTTAGCAACCAGATCAGCATTCTTCTTCTCTAACCTCTTGACTTGCAGTTTCAGTCTTCTGTTCTCTTCTTCAGGGTCCTTCTCAACCTCATATAGCACAATCTTGATGCACTCATGATAGAATCTAAAAACCCTGAACCCTTGTGGCAGATGATAGTCTTCAGGATGGTTTGACAGCAAAGTGGAACTTATGAATTGGAATCATGACAGGCCAATCCTCTGTGAAAGTAGCCATAGGGAATCTGCCTCTGACATACTGATAATCTACAAGAGTAGAGGCACGAGGATATGTCATGGAGTCTTCATCCTGCCCTGAAGTACCAGAAGAAGATTCAGCACCTTCTCTAATATTCCAGTAGGATGACCACATCCAATCCCTGGAAGAATGATCTAAGCCTCCACCTTGTTTCTTGATCATGCAGGGAACTTCTTATTCCAGGCAGCTTCAGACAAGAACTCATACATCTGCAGATAATTAGGATAAGTCTTTAGCTCCTTAAACTTGTCTTCAGGGCCTTCCTTCAGGGGATACCTGGGAATGATTCTATCAGGTTGCACTAAGATCTTTGTGGATGGCCTGATGGAAATTGCCCTTGGGGGCCTGTACCCTCTCATGCCTACCAGCTTCTGATAGTCCCTTTCAAACAACTCAGCCTCTGTTGATAGTTGCTACCAAAGCTCCAATCCTCATTGGACAACTTCAAAGAGTCAGCAGAAAAAGGGTTAAGAGGAGCCCACTTATGAGCAGGGCCTTTACCCTTTATGAGCTTCTCCAACTGACCATAATATACCACATCTGGACTTCCTTGGTACTTTGCTCTTACTTCAGATGCAATCTGCTTGATAAGACCTTGATGCAGAGAGATAGGGGGCTCATCTCTGAAGTACTGAAGCTCTTCAAATAGATTAGGGAATTTGGGAACCCTTTCCCTTTCAGTAAACAAGCCTTCATACCTGATGTGTGGAACTTCAGAGGCTAAATCAAATTCCAATCAGTAAGGGGCCATGCATAGGGGTCAAAAGTAGGTTCTGTGAAGAAATCCCTACTTTTAGGACCTAGCCTCAGCTGCTCAGGCAGCATACCTCCCTTCCAGACTTGTGAATGGCCTTCTTCATGTTGATCTTCTAAGAGATCTTCAGACTATGTAGCTTCTGAAGATGATGGGGATGATGATGGTGATGATGGTGGTGATTCTTCTTCTTGAATCTTTGAATCCTTCTTCTCCTCTTTCTTCTCAGGTGAGGATGGTGGGAGATGGTGTAACATTGTCAAACCTTACTTTGAGCCTTTTTACAGGAGGCTTCACAACTCAGATTTCAGATTCTTTGACAGCTTCCTTTTCTTTTTCTTCTCTTCTCCTCTTGAAAAGAGGTTTGCTTAACGAAATTTTGGTACTTACCAGCTTCATCCATTTCCTCAAGCTGGCTGGCAGTGCTCCTTGTTACTCTGGCATGTGGTGCAGGGGCTGTCTGAAACAGCTTTGTCCTTGCACTATTCCTTTGCTGAGCACTTGATCTTTTCCTTTTCTTAGTTGCTTGGGCTATAGTAGCTAGCCTGTCATCTTCAGCAATAGCAAGCTGAGAGGCCACAACTATAGCATAGTCAGATTTTTCTTGTTCTGGCCTTCTTCTCCAACTCTTCTTGCTCTAATGCAGTAGCAAGAGCTGCTACCTGAATCAGTTCAGGATCTGATGGACATGCAGCTAAGGGCACTGCTGGTATGCCTCAGAGTCAGCAATCTCAACCATCTCTTGAGGCCTTTCCTTCTGGTTCAGAAGTAGGCTTAGGAGACAGAGGCTTAACAACTTCAGATGTCTGACCCCACAATTTCAGACGACTTTGTCAGAGCCTTCTGAACAGGTTCAGATCCCTGAGTCTGTAAAGCTTCCAGAAACTTTGCTGAGCTCCTCACAGGGAGTTTTCTTTCTCTTCTGCTGGGGGAAAGGCTTAGAAGGCTTGAACTCCTTCTTCCTTATATCTCCATGAAGCTCATCCTCAAGGACTTCTAAGGTTGTTCTCCTCCTTGCAGCTTTTCTCAGACAGAATGCTCTCCTTCAGAGAGGGAGATGGAGGCCTGTGGAGTCAGCTTTATCTGCATGCTCTTCAGGTTGTTCTCTCCAAAGAAAACTGGGCCTTTGTGATCAAACAACCTTTCTATGGGAACCTTGAAGTGCAGAAGGATTCTTGTGATGAGAGTTTTGTGGGGAAGACTGGATGCAGAATCTCTTTATCTTCTTTTGCATGTAAAACAGAAGGATGCTGGGAAGATTCATCTTCTTTTTCTTGATCAGGTTTATCAGACAGAACCTCTCCAGTTCTGAAACATGATCCCTGCTTCCACTCTTAGGGATTATGGTGTTCCCCAAGATAGCAATGAAGAACCCTGACTTTCTCCAGCATGTACTTTGTATTCATGCTCTCTGGTTCTCTGTTCCATACAGCAAACTTGTGAACACCTTCAGCTTTCACACCCAGAATGGTGGAAAGAATCCCTTCATCAACGAACACAGGGATACCAAGCACAGTAGACTTGATGCTGGTATATACTTCCCTTAGAGGTTGGGAATACCTCTAGCATAAGTCCAGAACTCCACCACACTTTGTTCATGCTAACCAGTGTAGATGTTCTCAAAGAATGGAGTCCATCCTTCTCCATCAAACTCACCAACCAAGTCCATACCAAGGTCTTGAAGCTCCTCTAGGTTAACACCCTTGGTTCTGACCACATTTCTTGCAGAAGATGCCTTACATGCCATTGTTATTGCAGAGAAAAAGCTTCGAGAGAGAGAGAAAACTTTCTTGACTGTTGAAGAGAGAGAGATAGTGTGAGAGCTGTAAAAAACTTCCTCGACACACTTACTGCTGTATTTATAGACCCACAATGCAGTGATTCTCTGTACCGGCCTGCGCAGACTTCGGGTAACGTGCGAAGTGGAAGAGACAAAACTTTAAAATAATGGAAATCAAACCATCTCAGCTAGCCACGTCAGCAGTTATTTCAGACATATGAGAATTTCAGACACCCACACAAAGTTCAGACAAGCTATAAGTTCAGACACACTTAATATATCAGAAAACAGCATATTTCAGACAATCATTTAGAAAATGCATGTATGTTCAGATTATTGCGTATGAACTTAAATCTATCTTCAGCTAGGGGTTTTGTGAATATGTCAGCCCATTGATGCTCTGTGTCAATGAACTAAATATCAAAAAACACCTTCTGAACATAGTCTCTAATGAAATGATGCTTGATTTCTATATGCTTTGCCCTAGAATGTTGGATGGGGTTCTTGGACACATTAATAGCACTTGTATTATCACAAAGAACAGGTATAGGCAGAGATAGGAATGTTAAAATCCTCAAGCTGATACTTCACCCATAGCAGTTGTGAACAACAACTGGCTGCTGAGATGTATTCTGCTTCTGCTGTTGATAAAGCAATGGTGCTTTGCCTTTTGCTTGACCAGCTGATCATGTTATTCCCAAAGAAATGACATCCTCCACTGGTGCTCTTTCTTTCCATTCTATCTCCAGCAAAGTCAGCATCACAATATCCTATTAACCTGCAATCTTTTCTCTTCTTATAGCATAGACCAAGATTAGTAGTATCTTTCAGATACCTAAAAATTCTCTTTACAGCTTTGTAATGAGTAATTCTTGGATCTGATTGAAATCTAGCATAGAGATAAACACTGAACATTATGTCAGGTCTGCTTGAAGTTAGATACAAAAAGAGCCATCATTCCTCTGTATAAAGTTTGATTCACTGGTTCTTCCTTTTCATCTTGCTCAAAGATGCAGAGGGATGCATAGGCGTTGACATGGGTTTGCAATCACTCATGTTGAACTTCTTAAGCATTTCTTTTGTATACTTTTCCTGATGGATCCATATACAATCAGAATCTTGCTTAATCTGAAGCCCTAAGAAAAATTTTAATTCTCCCATTAAACTCATTTCAAACCCTGATTGCATCCACTCAGAAAACTCCTTACATAGGGAAGAATCAGTTGAACCAAAATAATATCATCAACATATATCTGAACAAGTATAAAGTCTTTGTTAGACTGTTTTCTGAAAAGGGTTGTGTCTACTTTTCCTCTTTCAAAACCATTTTTGATAAGAAATCTGCTCAGTCTGTCATACCATGCTCTGGGAGCTTGTTTCAGACCATAAAGAGCCTTTTTCAGTTTGAAAACATAATCAGGAAAAGCAGTATCTTCAAAACCAGGGGGTTGTCTAACAAAAACTTCTTCTTCAATGAACCCATTGAGGAAGGCACTTTTAAACGTCCATTTGATATAGTTTTGATGCCATTATTTACAAGCATAAGATAGAAGAAATCTAATTGCTTCTAACCTGGCAACTGGAGCAAAGGTTTCAGTGAAGTCAATACCTTCTTGTTGATTGTATCCTTGAGCCACCAGTCTTGCCTGGTTTCTGATCACTTTACCTTCTTCAGACAACATGTTTCTGAAACCCCCATTTGGTTCCAATAATAGTTTTTCCATGGGGTTTAGGAAATAAGAGTCCATACATAACTTCTAGCAAACTGATTTAGCTCTCTTGCATGCAAGGATCTACCCTTCATCATGCAGAGCTTCATCAATGTTCTTTGGCTCAATTTCAGACAGGAGAGCAAGAAAATTCAGATTCTTGAATTTTGATCTTGTCATTAACTCCTTCTGAAGTGCTGCCAATGATTTGCTCCTTAGGATGATGTGACTTGTATCTCCAGTTAGTTATCTGAGATACTGTCTGATCTGTTTGAGACTCAACATTTGTCTGAAGAGGTTCAGTGACAGATGGTGCTTCAGACACCCCTGTTCATCCTTCAAGCTGTTATGATCATTCAGCTCCATACCTGCAAATAATCTTCTAGATCTGATAGTTCCCTATCAGTCTCTTTCTTGTCATGAATTTTACATGAATTGATTCTTCCACAATTAAAGTTCTAGAGTTGAATACTCTATAGGCTTTAGAGTGTTTCAGAATATCCTATGAAAAATCCTTTATCAGACTTTGCATCAAATTTACCAAGATCATCCTTAGTGTTGAGTAATAAACACTCACATCCAAAAGGATGAAAATATGATATGTTAGGTTTTCTTCCTTTCCACAATTCATAAGGAGTCTTTTTCAGAATTGGTCTTACCAATATTCTGTTCTGAAGGTAGCAAGCTGTATTAATAGCTTCTGCCCAGAAGTATCTTGGTAGGTTGCAAGAGTTGAGCATGGTTCTTCCCATTTCTTGCAAGCTTCTATTCTTTCTCTCAACAACCCCATTTTGCTGAGGTGTTCTAGCCACAGAGAAATTGTGTGAGATCCCATTCTCATCACAGAACAGTTGGAAGTTTGCATTCTCAAACTCTCCACCATGATCACTTCTGATGACAGATATACAGAATCCTTTTTCATTTTGTACCTTCTTGCAGAATATTGTGAAATTCCTGAAAGTCTCATCCTTGCTTCTTAGGAATAACACCCATGTAAATCTAGAATAGTCATCAACAATGACCAAACCATATTTCTTACCACTAATGCTTTCTGTTCTAATAGGACCAAACAAGTCAATATGTAACAGTTCTAAAGGTCTGCTAGTGGAACAACATTCTTACTCTGAAAAGAGTGTCTTGTTTGTTTCCCTTCAGACAGCTTTCACATAAAATGTCAGATTTGTAAGAAAGCTTAGGCAGTCCTTTAACAAGGTTGTGTTTTGCTAACTTTGAGATTAATCTCAAGCTGGCATGCCCAAGTCTTTGATGCCAAATCTATTTTTCATTTTCAACAGAGATAAAACATTTTACATTTTGACTTGCTAGCTCCTCTAGATCAATTTTGTACACATTACTGTGTCTTTTAGCAGTAAAAAAGATTTGATCAAGAGAGTCTTTGACTATGCATCCTTCTTTAGTAAAGGAGACCACATATCCACTGTCACATAATTGACTTATGCTCAGTAAATTGTGTTGCAATCCCTCTACCAGAAGAACATTCTTAATGAGGGAGAGAGGAGTCATACCTACAGTCCCCTATTCCTGTAATCTTCCCTTGCTGGTTTCCACCAAAGGTGACCACACCCTCCTGCTCTGGGCCTAAGGTTTTGGAACAAAGACCTTTCTCCTGTCATGTGTCGCGAGCATCCACTGTCCAGGTACCATTTGTGGGGTTTCCTTGTCCTGTTAAACACATCTGCAACAGGAATGATCAAGTTTTAGGTACCCATATTCTTTTGGTTCCTTTCTTGTTAGCTTTGGGCCTTGCTTTTCTCTTGTGTTTGCCACTGAGCCACATTGTGTCCAGGCTTGCCACAGTGAGAACACCCAATAACCTTCTTTTTGCCTTTAGTAAAATTTAAGACAGTAGGAGGTTCAGAGATGTTGTGATCACAAAAGCCTAAACCACTTTTGTCAAGGGAATTCCTTTGATTTCCAAGCATTATATTAAGATTTTTTGTTCCTTTGAAAAATTTGGCTAAGTCTCTTGTTAGTTCCTCAACCTATTTCTGAAGTTTTTGATTTTCTTCAGACACAGTTTGTGAACTACTGTTTTCAGATACAAAGATCTTCTCCTTGAGCATAATATTTTCTATCTCAAGAGCCTCATATTTACTACACATTTCTGTGTGGGCTTTGGACAGATTCTTATACTCTTTGAAGAGTTCCTTGGAAACTTTCCTTCAGGTCATCATACATCTCTTGAAGGGTTAAAGGAAATACCTCAGATTCTGAGCTGTCTGATGAGGGCAGGCTGGCCATAAGACATAGATTGGCCTCTTCTGAAGAGTCTTCCTCTTCTTCTGAGGTAGACTCATCAAGATCCTCCCATGTTGCCATCAGACCCTTCTTCTTTTTTAAGAACTTCTTCTTCTTGAAGTTATTCTTCTTTAGTCTTGGGCATTCTGCCTTCATGTGACCTGGTTGTTTACACTCAAAACATATAATTTTGTCATTGTGTAAATCCTTACCTGATTTAGAGGTAGAGGATTGGTTCTTTCTGAACTTTCCTCTGTTTTGCAGCATCCTCTTGATCTTTCTGCTGAGAAGAGCAAGATCATCATCTTATTCTGAGCTATCTTCAGAGTCTTCATCTGCTTCTAAAGTTTCCTCAGCTTGCATGGCTTTTATGTTCCCATGCCTAGTCTGTCTGGTCCTGGTGTTCAATGCCAGAGATTTAGTTTTGGATTCATCCTCTCCAAGTTCTAACTCATGGACTTTGAGAGAGCCCAATAGTTCCTCCATTTTCAAGGTGTTTAAATCTTTAGCCTCTTGAATGGCAGTAACCTTGGGTCTCCAAGCCTTGGGAAGGCTTCTCAGAATCTTTCGATTATTATCTCCAGATTCATAAGATCTTCCCAAAGATCTCAGTCCATTTGTTATTGTCTGAAACCTACCAAACATTTGGTCAATAGTTTCAGACTCATTCATCTTGAACATCTCATATTGATGAACAAGCATGCTTATCTTGGATTTTTTGACATTATCAGTTCCCTCATGGGTTGATGCCAATGTATCCCAGATTTCCTTGGCAGAGGAGCATCCATGAACTTTCTCATACTCTACTTTGTTCAATGAACATACCAGGTAGAGTTTTGCCTTAGCATTTAATTGAACCTGAGTTCTCTGCTTCCATGGACCATTCAGACCTAGGAATGGGTTCATTACCACGCATGGGAATATAGTCACCTTTAGTTACTATATCCCCGAGACTGATGTTGCTGCTTTCAATGAACAACTTCATGCGATCTCTCCAGTAATGGTAGTCTACACCATTAAAAGCTGGAGGCCTTGTCACAGAGGCTCCTTCTGTGATGTAGTTGGCTGCTGTTTGGTTGTGCTTCCATCTGGATCTTTAAACCTCGACACTTGTTAGGTGCTCAACCCTGAGTTAAGCTCTGATACCAACTGTAGAAAACACAGGGAAACACTAGAAGGGGGGGTTGAATAGTGTTTCTTAAATAACTTATGAAAGCTTTTCGCAAACAGCTTTATAATGAAATTTCAGACAGGTTAAAGGGGCTGTCTGAAGTTTCTTAAGACAGGTTCTGAAAATATGTTTTAAAACGTTTCTTGCTTTTATAAATTATCAGAACAGTTTCTCAACACCCTTTGATTAGAATAAATGAATTGACAAGAGATAAGGGTAAGAAAACTTAGCCACAGAATTTATCCTGGTTCACTCACTACCACTGTCAGCTACATCCAATCCCAATGCCAACCAGCACTTGGATTTTCTCTTAATCTCAACCAGATTACAAGTATTCTTTTACAGTCAAGCCTCTTCAGGCTCTACAACCAAGTATTCTTTTCAGTCAAGCCTCTCCAAGCTCTTACAAACAAGTATTCTTTAGACAACAAGCCTCTCCAGGCTCAAAAACAAGTATTCTTTAGACAACAAGCCTCTCCAAGCTCAAAAACAATTTTAAAGAGAAAAGATTGTTTAAGCTCTAAAACTAAACCAGTTTGAAGCTTAAACTGTTACAATGTACAAATAACTGAGGTATACTCAGAATATATGAAATGATGTACAAAGAATTTTTATCAGAGTATGTTTTATAGAGTAAAACTAGCAGCGTTTTGTTTCTCTTGAAATGTAATCTCTTGTTCTTCTTTGTTCGTTGTTCTTCTATTCTGCGATGATCTTCAGATGAAGGGTATTTATACCCAGTCTTCAATCCGTTGAAAATTCACCGTTTAGAGATAGCATTTAATGCTTTTTAATCCGTTGTGAGACATGCTCTTGAGAATTCTGTGCGTTCTGAAGCTTTTCTGACAACGTCCAAGGTTGCTGCTGACAAAAGCTGCCACAGCTATTGCTGCAAAAACTGCACTGCAGAGATTTCCCAAATGGTGTATGAAATTCAAACAACCCGGGTAAGGTCTCTGTGTCTTTGCCAAAAATAAGCCTTGAAAAGTTGCGTGCAACAGAGAGAGATTTGACTCTTCGGAACTTCAGACAAGTCTTCTCACAACTTCAGCAAGATGTGCCATGTCATAAAATACGACTTCAGACGGCTTCAACACTTCAGACAGGTTGAACCTTCAGACGACTTCAACACTTCAGATAGGTTGAACCTTCAGACGGCTTCAACACTTCAGACAGGTTAAACCTTCAGACAGTCTTTATTAAGATTAAAGTGGCTTGCTGAAATCATAGATAAAACATTAAAAACATATGTATCCATGATAATTCTTTTATCCAAATTTGTTAAACATTAAAACTTAGGGATTGAGCTGTCTTAAATCATCATAATCTTCCTCATGATATTTTGAGACTCAACAATTTTACCCTAGTGTCCTAGCGATAAAATACTCAGAAATAATCCATGTGGGTTCTCCCAGGCGACAAATTACCCCGGCTTTAAAGATTTGCTTTTCCGTTTGTTAAAACTATCAGTTCGTCCTATAAATCGATCCCATAGTGACTACTTTGAGTACTTTTACCAATCAGAGTTCAAGTTTCCTATGTCTAGGCTCCCCCAAACTCGCTATTGATTTCACAAAACCATTTACCAATGCATCTTATAAATCAACCTATAACTCCGACAAACAGGCGGAAGCCACGCATTAAGCAAAGAATAAAAATATCGATATCATAAAAATAGGGACTCATAACTCATAAATAGTAAAGAGAATTTACATACTAGCGGGGATTGAATCAACTACGTTCAATCCTATTGGAGAGTTTAGCTACGCATGGTAGGCATTACACACCAACGGAGAAACTGTCACATTTTTCTCCAGCCCTAGCTTCTACTCTGTCGTCTCTCCAAAAGCTACTTTGATCTTTGCAAATGGTTCTATTTATAGAGGTTGGAAAGCCATCTGAAATCTGGAAGGAATCTGATTTGAAATCTTTTGAAAAATTGATCCGTATTCTTGCGCTTCATCCTGCGCTCAGCGCAGGTGGAGCGTGAGTTACATTCCACCTTTCCTTGATTTCCCTCTTTTTCAACTTGATCTCTTCCTGATCTTATCCTTGTTTGATCTGCTTTTCCTTATTTCCCTCTTTCTAGCTTGATCTTGTGTTGATTTGATCTTCAATTTGAATTTAGAATTGAATCTGCAAAATCCTTGTCCAATTAATTGTTATTCTTATCCTAATCAGCTGCCATTTAAATCCTTATCTTGCAGATTTTCTCTTAAATAAATGCTATCTTGTTTCTTCATTTAAAACTTGCCCTTTTATCTGTAAAATCAATAGTTTTTCTATCAAAATAGCATCATATTCAAATTCAAATCAAATATTCACAATTTTTGCATTTATTACTAAAAAGAGGTAATTCGGGGCATAAATTTACTATTTCATCCTTGGTAAGTGCAGAAATTATACAGTAAATTATCATATATTTTTCACTTATCAGGTACGTAAGGTTATCATCTGGCCTTATGGTAAAGGGTGAGTTTCTACAATTTTTTTTATTTCTTTAATATTTTGCATTTTTATAAGTTTCAGTTAACAATGAATTTATTTATTTTACAGTTGGATGCCTAACAACCCCCATATCGCGGCCATTGATCATGTGATCCGCTCACAATTCCAGGGTCCTCAGTATTTGCTGGAGGTCACCCCGAAGGATGTAAGGGACAAGTGGTGGGATAAGTTCACGGTATGACATTCTCAAATGACATTTTACATTATTTTTTTAACTTCTAATGACATTTTCAAATGAATAACCCTAAAAGTTATTTCTTTTACAGAGTAGAGTTACTTGGGCCCCTGAGGACGAGGCCCAGATTAATAAGGTGTACGAGCAGAGGATTGCTCGACGCCTTCGGGGTATTCTGAACAAGGTCCGGACGAGTGGGACTCGGCCCACTTGGTGTGGTGAGGAGGCCTTGGACGTAGGGATGGGAATAGGCCGAGCCGAGCTAGGCTTTATAAAGCCAGAGCCTGGCCTGCACCTTAAATCCATGCCCTGAGCCTGGCCTGTTTACTTGACATAGGCTTTATTTTATGGCCTGATCCTGGCCTATTTAAAGCCTGACATGGCCTGGAAGCCTGTTTAAAAGCCTGTTTTGTAGTAAGGTACTTGAATATATCATAAGCATATATATGAATAGACTTATAGGCTCAAGTTTTTAACATACTTAAATGTTTATACAAGCTAATAAGTATATAATTAAAAGGAAAAATAATAAAATATCTTTATAATAATAATAGCAATATAAAAAATATCAGTATTTTATTTATATTTAGTTAATTAAACCGGCCTGATAGGCTCAAAAGGCTTTTTCGATAGCCTGAAGCCTGGCCTATTTTGCTATATAGGCTTTTCAAAAAAGCCTTGGCCTGCTCTATTTAATAAATTGGTCTGGCCTGACTTGGGCCTGATGTAGGCCGGGTAGTAGGCCCCTGACGAGCGGCCTGGCCTGGCCTGTTCCCAGGCTGGGAGGGTCTTTTGGCTTACTGGTCCTTTGATGAGTTCAAGGGGAAGTCCGCTCGTAATAAGAGCAATCAGGCTTCTCGTTGAGGCGGGGCAATCCACACCACGAGCCGCAAGGCCCACATTGAGGTCCCGTTGGATATGGTATGTAAAAACCTACTCTTCTATATATTTTTGTATTCGTAATTAAATTAATTAATTAGTGTAATTTTTCTATGTAGCGACGATAGACAGCTTGGGCGAGATGTAGATCCCGATGAGTTTTTTGTGGCCACCCACACCAAAAAGGGCGGTGGCTTGGTAGACGACCGAGCGCGGTCCACACATGTAAGTCAATGTACCAGTTTTTTTATATAAAAAGATATATTTGCAGTAGAATAACTAACTAATTATATGTTTATCTCTACTTAATAGACAAATTACCATGACCGCCTGAGGGAGATGGAGTCACAGATGGGGGACAACTCCATCACTGATGGGTCCACCAAGCTACAAATCTGGAAGGATGTTGCTGGTGCCAAGACTCGAGACCGTTGTTATGGAATTAAGGACTTGTTAACCCTAAACCCTAATTATATGTTTTTTTGTGGCCACCCACACAAAAAGGGTGGTGGCTTGGTAGACGACCGAGTGCGGTCCACATTATAAGTCAATGTACCAGTTTTTTTATATAAATAGATATATTTGCAGTAGAATAACTAACTAATTATATGTTTATCTCTACTCAACGAACAAATAACCATGACCGCCTGAGGGAGGTGGAGTCACAGATGAAGGACAACTCCATCACTGATGGGTCCACCAAGCTACAAATCTGGAAGGATGTTGCTGGTGCCAAGACCCGAGGCCGCTGTTATGGCATCAAGGACTTGTCAACCAACATTCGTCCAGGTTTGACAAGCCTCACTCAGGAGTCTCGGGCCCATACCAGCGGGAGCGACAGGTCACGACATTCATCTGACGAGGCGTTGTGCCAGGAAGTTATTGAAGCAAAGCTGCAGGCTAGCCGAGCTGAAGAGAGGGTTGATCATTGTCAGGCCCAGTACGCATGGTTGGAGGAGGACTTCACACGACTCCAAAAACAGTCGCAGTTAGTGCTGGATGTTCGCAGTGTAGGTGGTTCTACCAGCTTCAGTCAGGCTCAGCCACACCCGCACGACAATGACGACCCGGATGACCAGCCCGTGGATGAGGATGAGGATCGTGGCGCACTACCATAGCAGTGTCGTCGCCATCAGTCGTGATTTTTTTTTTTTGTATTATATTTTTCTACTCTTTGTATAAATACTATATATATATATTTTATTCTCTATATGGGTATTTTTATATTGTCTTTATTGTTTTGTTTAATATTTTGCATCGTTAACAAATATGATATAAAATTTATAAAATTAATAAAAAAATTATAATAATTCAACCGAAAATCTGTAAATTAAAATAAAATTAAATATAATTAATCCCTAAATTCAATTAAAAAATTAATATAATCATTAGCGATGGTCATGGCTGTCACTGATTATAATTTTTTTAAAAAAATAATATAAATGCTAAGGCCGTCGCTATGGTGTGACGGCTTAGCGACGACCTTTGATCTTTTCTAATTAGCGACGACCTCCAGCAGACGCTACGTAGCGATGGCTGATTTTGCTCGTCACTACGGTATTAACGACGGGAATTTTAACGATGTCCTTGTGGCCGTCGCTAATCGCATTATAGCGACGATTTTCCCCTTGTAAGGTCGTCGCTAAAAGACAATTTTTGTAGTGAATGAATACATCTTTTTTTAATTTGACACCTCTAAAATGGCTCCTTCATTTCATATGATGAAGTTAATATTTTTTTGTCAATGAGTAAAAAATTGTTGATATTGTATTCAGACATATATATATATATATATATATATATAACAAATTATAAAATTACCTAAACTTTAACAATTTTTTAAATTAATAATTTACAACTATTTATTTGATCTCTTAAAGTGATTTTTTTTTTGTAGAAGTTAAATTTATTCTTTTTATCAACGAGGGTTGGTTAAACTGATACATGTTTGATTTCCTAAAAGCAATGTCTGGTTTCAAATTTTGTATATGGAAAAAAATCATCGAGTTAGCCTCACCCTGATGTGGATGTTCCCAACTCGAACATGATTGCTTTTTATTAGGGATGTCAAAAAAACCCGTGCCCGTGGATACCCGTGTGTACCTGCATATTCATTAAAAATATATTTTCTATTAAATATATTAAAATATTAAAATTATTTAGTATTTTTTATGAGATAAAATTTATTTTTATTATTTTATAATGATATTTTTAATATATTAACACGTAATGATATTAATTTATATTATATAATATGATATTATAGTATATTATATGACATTTCCTCTCTTTCTTTCTATAAATTTTGATTTTTTAAATATTAATGGATACACGCGAATACCCGTGGATACACACTATCTACATAGGTACCCGTTAATTTTAACGGGTATGGATATGGATAGTGTACTATCCGCCCCCACCCCGCCTCGTTGACATCCCTACTTTTTATGGAGGATACTAGTGGTTATACCAAAAATCTACTTTTTTTCCTTATAATTTTTTAGGGGAGAGAGAGAAAGAGAGATTTATAGCAAGTTAGCAACACGAGTGATAATTTCTCTGTTTTAATTACTACTCTGGTCTCAAATATAAGCAAAAAATAACTAATTCACGCTAATTAAGAAATATTAGTTGCGTTCATTAAATTTTCTCAAACTCACATAAAAAGTGAACAATATTTACTAAATTATCCTTCTTAATATTTATTGCAAAGTGGATCATTGGAAAAGAAATGTAAATTAAATAGGGTATTGTGGGAATACTAGTATTTAATAGGGTAGAAATAGTTAAATTTTACTTGTATTTAAGACCAACAAAATTGAATTTTGAGTTGCTTATATTTAAAATCGATCAGTATTATCTTAATTCTTAAGCTAAGGTTTGTCCACGACTAGATATTTCATTTTATGTGAAAAAAATAAACAAAGTAGACATCACACGTCATGCTTGTCCGCACGCTATCATATATGAATCGGAACTTGTCCAAGAGGTCCTGTTTCTATAGCCAACAGAACCGGACAGATGAAATGAAGGAACCTAAATCATCCATTTTTGTTAAATGAGTGTTGTAATCGGTATACACACCCACACATGTATGATTAAAGTGCTAAAATTAATAGTCAAACAGAAGATATATAGAGGAGTAACTTAAGTAATTAAGTTACTTTATTTATAAGTTTTTACAAAAGACGATTTTAATAAATTTAACTGTTATTAATATCATGACTAAACGCACTAAATAAAAATTATTTATGTTATCTATATATCTCACTTCATATTTAAGTAAATTAAGTCGTTATTTATGTTATTTTTAATTAAATGAGACAAGTGGCAAAATAGAAAGCACCAAGAAAATCTTCATATATTTATATATAATACTACATAGTAAATTGCCTCGTTGGTGTCTAATATGAAAATATTACTTTTCTCAAAAGTACCACTATTCATTTATGAAATATGAATATAAAAAGAAATAAAATTGATCAACACTTCTTACTTTACAACTATAACCATTATTAATTAAGAGACCATTCGGGGTGGTTGTGAGTTTTTAGTTTTTGGTTTTTAAACATTTTCAATCATGTTTTTACAAGTCAAAACAAAAAATTGAAAACTTGTTTTTGTGGTTTTCAAAACAAACATTTTGAAAACCACAAAAAATGGTTTTCAATTTTTAGTTTTGAGTTGTAAACATTTTGAAAATCACAAAAGTGATTTTTTTGAGTTGTAAAAACATGATTGAAAATTTTTAAAAATAAAAAATTGAAAACTCATAATCACCCCGAACGACCCCTAAGTGTTTATTTGTTTTAAATTTGGGATGGTTCTAAACGCACTTCTCACGGATGGAAATAATTGTTACTTTTACTTTAAATGTAATTTTGAAGGGCTCATATCTGAAAAACAAATTTTAAGTTCCCGTTTTATTTTCTTTAAATAGTCATATTGTCGCTTTATTTTCATAATAATGTTTATCAATTGTAATAAACTTGTGATTAATTTTCGTTCTGTCTTTAGCTAACATAATAAGATTTTTAATGACCAAACAGAAGTTAGGTTGGATATATAACTGAGGGGGTTAAGGACAATAAAGTTAGTGGGCCTAGTGGTACCCATCCGAGTGGGGAGAAAACAGGTAGAGGGGTGGGCCTGGGCTTGAATAATTGAATGAGAGAGAAACACAAAACATAGGAGGTAGAGAGAGAGAGAGAGCAGGTTCGTTTCGTTGGTACTGTTTCCACTTGAGGAAACGAGCTCCTAAACCATAGCCTCGTCCCACTTCCATTACTGGAAGGTTGGATTTTGAGTTTGCTCCCCATTCATTGGTCGATACAAAGTGTGTTTTGAGGATTAGATTAGATTAGATGGATAGGATAGGCACGTTCACAGTGTTCTGAGTTTGGACTTGTTGGGAATTTTGTTTGTGGTGTTCTGTGACGTGCCTTTCCTTTTTAAATTACAAAAGATAATAAAACAAACAGTATAACTATAACCTTTTCAATTATACTAATACATCACATAAAGGCTATATTTAATTTAGATTAGAATATGATAAATTCATATTTTTAATATTATAAATAATTATATTAAAAGATTTAAATCAATTCTCAAACGTGAAATTAAATATGTACTAACTAGTGTAATTAGTGCCAAACACTCGCCTTCACTTTTTTTTTTACTTTTAAGGAATAAAATAAAATTTATATGTTCGATGTAATGGTTGCAATATTTTAATATGGTATCTTTATTAAATTCAAGGCAGATATTAATATAAAATTGTTTCCTAAATAAGTAATTGTATTAATGGACGTGGCTCGTCTGTGTCCACTCATCATCGTGTTCATATGATTCAAATATGAACACCTTTCCCCAATTGTTTTATTTTAAAGTAAAATGGACAGTAGTTTTTTCATATTTAACATAAGTGTCGATGATGTCAACGATGATGATATCTCTCATTAATCTACGAATCTATCTATCAATCTATCCTATGGTTTTTTTTAGTTGGCTTCAGTATTGTCAGAGACATGTTAGACCCACTCTCACGAACCAACACTGAAATGCACGTCTCATGTTTTATTCCTTATTTTATGGGAAAAAGAAGAAATCTTAAAGAAGAAATCACCATCATTCATTCATTCTAGCTTCAGCACCAAAAAAAATTCATTCTAGCTTCTCTCTCCAACTCAATTTTCAATAAAAATTCATGTAAAATAGTTCACAATTTTTTCTCAATATTTCACATTAATCTGTAATGTTTTGTTTGGAAAAAGAAAAAAATAGGAAGAGAGAAATTAGGAAGAAAAAAATAGGAAAAAGAGAAATTAAAAAAAGATAGTGGTGATTTATTCGTTTTTTGATACGAGAGAAATAAAAGAGAAATAGAAAAAATAGTTGTTTGGTTTAATATAAATGATAGGGCTAATAATTGATTTTCTATGTCCAAAAATCGATTTTTATTGTATTTTTTTCCCAACATATGTTTATCGATTTTGAGATTGTAGAATTTCTTTCAATCATTTTTTATCCTTACTTCACCGATTCACTCCCACCATAATGACAATGGCCTCATTATCCAACACCTTCACCCAGTTTACATAGCTCAGAACCCCCTCACTGTTATCTCCAAACTTTCAAAGGACAAAATGTGAGTGTTGTTCTGGCCATAAGAAAGACACAAGCAGGACTGCAGGAGGCATTGGTAATTCTGCATATGATTGTCACCCTCAACAATGGCCTCATTTTCCCAGCCACCTTCGTGCAACACTACAAGAAAATCTCCTTCTAGCAACAGCTCCGTCGCTACAATACACTTAGTGACGACCTCATGGACGTCGCTAAAATGCTCGTCGTTAATACAGTAGCAATGAGCAAAATGAGTCGTCGCTACTTAGAGTCTGCTAGATCGTCGCTCAAGCTGTCGTTAAGCTAAAGGTCGTCGCTAAGTGAAGGGATCAATGGTCGTCGCTCAGCCGTCATAACCTAGCGACGGCTATGGCCGTCGCAACATATATTATATTTTTTTACTAGTGACGGCCAATGACCGTCACCAGTGATCAATTTTTTTAAAAAAAATTAGTTTATTATTATTTATTTTAATTTAATATTTGTTAATTTTAAAATTATAAAGAAAAAAACTAAATATTATATAAACACACCGATAGAAGAAAAAAATATATAAAAAGTATATAAACAAAGAATGTTAAAAATAATACAAAAACCATAATAAAAAATAAAAATCATGGGTGGCGGCGATGACGCTACTGTGGTAGGCGATGATCCTCATCCTCACTCAATGGCTCCACATCCAGGTGGCCATCGTAGTGCGGGTGAGCTTGAGCCTGAGCCTGAGCCTGAGCCTCACTGAAGCTGGTAGAACCACCTGCACTTTGGGCCTCTAGCAACATCTCCATCTGTTGAGGGAGTCGTGCGAAGTCCTCCTCCAACCGTGCAACATTCTCTTCAGCTCGGGTAGTATTCGCATTGGCTTCCAGTATCTCCTGCCTCAGCGCCTCCTTAGACGAATGACGCGACCCGTCGCTCCCACTGGTTTGGGCCCGAGACTCCTGAGTGAGGCTAGTCACACCAGGACGAATGTTGGTTGATAAGTCCCCGGTGCCATAATAGGGGCCTCGGGTCTTGCCACCCGCAACATCCTTCCAGATCTGAAGCTTGGTGGACCCATCAAAGCTGGAGTTTTCCCCCCATCTGTGACTCCACCTCCCTCAGGCGGTCCTGGTAATTTGTCTGTTGAGTACAGGTGTTTGTGGTGATAAAATTCAAATTCGAAAATTAATTTTTATCACTTTGATTCTAAGAACAATCTGGGGATTAGAATCAGATCCTCTTACGAGACTCTTTTTAAAAGTAGGTTTATGGTGTTCTGACTTATGAAAAGGTTTTCGAAAAGTTTGATTTTTGGAAATTTATACCAATTGATTTAAAATTTCACCAATTTAATCTTAAAATGCAGAATTCCAGAAATGGTAACATTCAAGTTATATGATTCAGAATTTTATCAAAACAACTTGCTTTTCCAAAGTTTAGAACAAATTGATACAAAATTTCATCAAACAAAGTTCTAAGTTGAATTTTTTAGAAATCAAAGAAGAATCGGACTTTCAAAGAAGTATGAACAGAAAAGTTTGAAAGAAAGAAAGAAGAAAAAATATGCATTGAATGTAAATTGCAGAATGTAGTAGAAAGAAAATCAAATTGTAAGAACAATTGCATAAATGAAAGTGGATGGGTTCATCACATATTGTTGCTCCTTGTAACCTGTTTGTCACTGCAAGATGGACGTGTAAGGTGTTTCAGAGTTTTGAGTATAAGTGATTTTCCAACCTTTATTACATAGAAAGTTTACCTATTTGTAGATTTCTATTCATAACGGCTAACTAATGTACAATTGACACATCATCTAGCCCTATGTGTTGGCAGCCTGCATGCTTGCCACGTTTTCTGCTAACCAGAAAACTACCTTTCTTCTTTTAACTTTTTCAAATTCTTTCACTGAAATGTTGCCATCTGTCCTTGATCAATAAACTTCTGTAACTTCCAGTAACTGTTTTCTTCTATATTCTGATTCCTCGAAAAATCACTTTCAGATTCAGAAATCTACCAAGTCTTCAAGCATTCTGTTTTCGAGTTTCTGCTCTTTGTTCATTTCAAGATTTTACTGTTCCATTTCTCGAAATCTTCTTTCTGAATTTCGAAATCTTCTTCTTTTGAAACTTAACCTTATTGAAACTTGAATTCACTAATCTTTTCAAATTTCAAGACTTGTGCATCCTCTTTCACCTGCCACATGTCAAGCTTTATTGGTTGAGTTAATGGTCATGAAGACCACCATTCACCGTCCATTCAACTCTTATTATGAAAATTCTTCTCATTGGATGTTGAAATAGGTTCATCAATGAATCTTAACTCTTCTAAACCCCTATAAATAGAGGTTCTATTTGGATTCATTTTTCAACCTTCTAAACCTTTTTCTTCATTCTTCCAAATTCTTCATAGAACATGAAGAAGTATATTCATTTGGCTATTGCGTATAACCTAGTCTGGAATGACTTCAATTTTTTATAAGGTTAACGCAATAGCCAAAGCTATAGGCTTTTCAATCTTTCTCTTTGAAGGATTTCTCTTAGGTTAAATGTAATAGCCAAATACTAATTCACTTAGAAATAAATGAATTTCTTTGTTAGTTCCCCAAGTACCAAAGTGGTTCAACAGATTGGAATAAAAATTCTTTTTTTGCCTTTGCTCTATAAAAGCTCGTGGAGGAGGAAGAAGAGAAAGAGGCTTGTTAGATAGGAATCAAGTAATCCTTAGAAATTAGGATAATTTCCTTTCTAATGTATTGAGTACATAGGATAGTTTCCTTTCTAAGTGTATTTCCAATATATTCGAACTTGTGTAATTCGAATTTGAATTATGAACAAAAGAACTATCATTTACTTTTCTGAATACTAGAATACCATATTTCTCGAATTCACCTTTATCTTCTTGTCGAGTTTCTAAAGTTCTCTTTGCATCAACTTCAATCAAGAACTTTATAAGTTATCAAACTCATTTGACAAAACTCGAAAAAAACAACTTTTAACATTTTCTGTGAATTCGAAAACCTAAAGAACTTGCAACTTGTAAAATTTGAAATATTAGAAATTCAAATCCCAACAACAGGTAAACGTGTAATTAGTTAGTTATATATTCAATTGCAAATATATGAAATAATGTAAAAGAACACTAATAAGCACAATGTTGGACTTACATATGTGGACTGCGCCCGGTCATCTACCCAGCCACAACCCTTTTTTTATGTGGGTGGCGACAAAGAACTCATCGGGCTCTACCTCCAACCCCAACTATCGAGACTACACACACTAATTACACAAATTAATTATTTTAATAACAAATACAAAATTAATACAGAAGGGTGTTTGTTTATACATACCATATCCAACGCCACCTCAAGGTGGGCCTTACGGCTCGTGGTGTGGACAACACCCCCGTGAAGAGAAGCCCAATTGCTAATGTTACAAGCGGACTTCCCCTTGAATTCATCAGAGGCCCAGTAGGCCAAAAGACCCCCATATGCCTCCTCACCACACTAATTGGGCCTCCTCCCAGCCATTAGGGCCTTGTTCATCATATCTCAATGGCGACGAGCAATCCTCTGCTCGTACACCTTGTAACGCCCTAATTTCTGGTCTCAGAAATAATGCCCGTTGGAGACACTATTCCTGAATTCCTTGAAATCATTCCGTTAAATTTTCGATATCGTCATACATTTGCTTAAACTTTCCAACGATTAGCTTAAGCCAAAACAAGACAAACATTAAAGACCTTAAATAAGTATGAAACCTACTTAAGTTAAGGGAAAGATTCACACTTAGATAAGTGTGATTCAATGAACTCATACCGGAAATCCGGCAGAGTCTCCCCTAAAAACCGGACAATTACCAAATTCAGCTTAACCTAAAATCAGCAAAAAACCAGTACAACTCAATAGCATACATTTCATAAGAGTACAACTAGGCCTCAGTGGCCAACTCTGAAATAATTACACTTATACAATTTACATCAATACACTTTAGTGAATACCCAAATATACAAATATAAGTAATCCAGGAACTACTCCTATTAAACTAATCTCTCTACTGAATTAAGACTCAGCTCAACCCTCACCTGAACTGTCTCAATCTCACCGGAGGTACCTGCACCACTAAAATATGTCCCCGAAACATGGGGTGAGATAATAATCCCAGTGAATACAACCACATGCATGAATGCAGGGAGCATATACCAATGACAACATAACGATTCAACAAAACACATGAGCACATATCTTACACTTTCATGAATCCAACTACATAACACATGATTACTATTAGTCAATATCAAACTAAAAGCAACACATAATTCGATTAATGTGAAATGTTGAGTAATGCAAGTTATGATGCTCATGATGCACTCGCTGTTGTGCCCAGCATGCATGTTCTTATCACTTTCTAGAGTTAGACCTGAGCTCAGACTACGGGAATCGGCTTTCCCGGGGACGAATCCCACAGAAACTGGACCGAAGTCGTGTTTTACTTACTTACTTGATTTTTAACTCACAGCGCAAAGGCTGGCTTAATTAACTCACGGCCGAAACCGGCTTATATTACTCAAATGCACATAATCTCAATGAATCAATAAATGACATTCTAAGGTTTTCAGTGCAAAACTTACTACCAATCACCCAATCTTAAACAAACATTACTAAATCATTCAAAATAACTAAATGGAAAGGGAAATCAAGGAGTTGGGTTCATACATTGAGCATAACAACAGTTCGTAAATCTCGAGTGTTTCGAAAGTTCGTTTCTACAAACATACTTCTTAATTTCCAATCCAAACATCAAACTAGCCATTTCAATCCATAAGTAGTAATAAACAAGGAATTATAACCGGATAGAATACTCATATGAGCTACAATCGAGGGGTTTCGATAGTTTCGATAGTTTCGATAACTTCGAAACTAAGGATTCCGAAGCTCGATTCTATACTCATATGCTCAAACTATCAATAATCAAGCCAAACAACGAGAAATTATCAATTCAAACATCATTTAACCAGCATCAAGAAGGGGAAGAGAAAGGGGGTGGGGACATGCAATGAGACCAATAGTTTCTACTCTAAAAGTGAGTTGTACTCACCAATCCTAGAAATTCAAGAGGAGAAGGATGTTTGTTGGTGAAATCCTTGTTGTTTCCTTGCTCCGAATCCGTTCTCAAGCTCCGATATGAAGTTTCTCTCTCTAGGGTTCGCACTCTCTCTCTCTAAGATGAAGGAGGTGAAGAAGAAAATGAAAATCTGACTTAATTTTCGCACCAGCTATTTATATTTTACGTGCTGGTAATCGATTACAGACTTACTGTAATCGATTACCATAGGCTAAAAAGACACTAAAGAGCCCTTTCTGGTAATCTGGTAATCGATTACCACTCCTGGTAATCGATTACTAGAAACCCAGATTTCTGATAATCGATTATTAAACCCTGGTAATCGATTACCAAAAATCCTGCTCTCAGGTAATCGATTACCACATCCTTGACAGGCGATTACCAAAAAAAATGGCTCTCTGGTAATCGATTACCAGGGACTTAAACTCCTAGAATTTACTTATTTTAAGAATCCCAAACTTAAATTTTATTCCCTAATCCTTATTACTTTCAGTTTCTCAACTAACATACACAGATTACCCTTTAAATCTTATAAGTTATAATAGCCTAATATGCGGGATGTTACATTCTACCTCCTTCAAGCAATTTTATCCTCAAAATGTTTAAGAAAAATAAAACTGAAAATTAACTCAACTAAAAGGTTCTGGAAGTCGTTCCCGTAACCTGGTGAAGTGCATTCCAGAACCTAGAAGTGAACCTAGGGTCCCTATCTAATATGGTGTTAGAGGGAATGCCATGGAGTCTAACCATCTCCCTAACATACAAACCTGCTAGCGTGCTAAGGGAAAAAGGTACTCCTAACTAATAGGAGGTGAGATGACTTGGTTAGTCGGTCCTCAATTACACAGATGGCATCAAACCCAGCTTGGACTCGAGGCAATCCTACCACAACGTTCATAATTATACTTTCCCACTCAGAGATTTCTAACGGTACAAGGGCTCCTAATGGTTTTGATGTTCTATATTAACCTGCTGATACACTAAGCACTTAAAAACATAATCTATTATATCTCTCTTCAAATCCTGATACATCTTGGTAGAGCCAAGATGTGTAGAAAACTTACCTCTATTAGCTTACTCTAACACCTGCTGCCTGAGGCTACCCCCTTAGGGACACAGACTCTCTCTTGGAAGAGAATCATCCCATCTTCTGATTGAGAAACCATAACTGTGGGTCTTCTCTCTTGGAGGCTGGAGTCCAAACTCTGAGCCTCCCTGATTAGAGCTCTTAGCTCATTAGTGATCACATTTAAATGAAGTCCGACACTATGCCCTCCCAATGCTACACCTAAACTTAGGTTCCTGAACTTCTCCGACAAACTCCTTTCATGTATCATCACAAAAGACACATGAAGACACTTTCTACTCTATTTGAGTATACTTGACTGGCTTGGTTAAACAACATACTAGATAAAATCTATTAATAGGAAAAGATTTCCACATAATGACTAAATAAGGATTCTAATTTCATACCCAAACCCATCTACTACCCGTGGGTTTTAAAATCTTATGTTCTCAATGATCTAGCTAAGTTTGAGAAAATTCCAAATGATTTTCATGTTTATATTCTAATTTCTACTATATTACTAATACTAAGTCATGCACACATAATTACTCAATCCCTCGAATCACTAAGTTTGTGTTGGCGAAATCATCCAACATTCACGTCGTATTCGAGAAATTAAGTTTACATAATCATGTAGACAAACACCTCTCCCAAGAGAGGAAAATCACTCATTCTTCTAAGAAAATAAAGGAATCTTAACAAAATTCATGCCACAACCCTAGATATATAATACCTCCCGGTTACAGTATGAACACGGTAACCCTCCTAGTCTCCTATCGTCCCATAATGGGATCTTACTCTATCCCACCTTACCGGTCAGGCTGTACTTAATTTGGTTTTAAAGTTCCATGGAAAAAGGAGAATGACATAATGTCATTCACACTTTGGTTCTCCTATGAGTTAGGACTTCCACTGGCTTAAAATTTTAACCTAGTGAGTGAGTCTAACAACCTCTCAATCCTTCTTAACACTCAGGTCATGTCTAACTATACATAATCAAGTCTAAACTTTTAGGTTGAGTAAACTTAGTCGTGCTCGGGTACTGAGTGTCTTTTATGGCTTCACATATCCTGCCTATAAGACTATCCCCCTTCAGGCTATAGGCTCTTTCTAATATTTTTCAGTTTTCTAGATCTTAATTTCTCTCTTAGAGACATTAAGTCTACATCTAGGTACCTAACTAATTTGGTTCCCCTTCTCAAAAGCTCTAGAGTTATTACTATTATGGTGTGAAAAGAACTTCTTATTTCTATTTGGAGTGTGAACCTACGTAAATATGGTCATGACTACAACATAAGGATATAAGGTTTAAAGTTTTAGAATTTCGCTCCTGGAATACAAGGATAAGTTGAATATCTAGACCGGAAGGTATTGTTTTTCTTGTGACAACTTACTCAATGGGTAGGGTGCAAGGATGTTACTAATTGTAACTCCTGGAAATGTGATACATTAGATAACAAAGAACTCCCTACCTTTACCATAAATTTCTAACTTGTTCGTCTCCTAACATGTCCCCAACTCCTAGTGGTTATCAATGGTGTTGTTGTCTTAAGGTATAGGTATAATGCTCTCTCCTAAGGGTTTCTAGGATGCCAGGGTCACAAGACACTGCCTCTAGGGCTGCTAAGTGTTCTCTAAATGTGAGATGAAAGGGTGAGGAGATGGTAGCCTCCATGACTACCCACCCGTCTGGTAAGGCGTAAGGATCTTGTCCATGTAATCCATGGATAAGGCAAAGAGTAAGGTTGCTAAAGGAATCATCACTCATTAGACAGTCTCCTGACTACTCTCAAGGTGGCCTAGGGAATACACCTATTCTTACATTGCCTCAAAAGGAACCTCAATTTCCTAACCCTTCTAAGTTTAGGTCCAAATGTCTCTATGTCCCTGCAAAGTTTGCTGGCTTTTAGGTAAGGTCTCAAGCCTACTTAGATTATAACTCTCTACACATTTCCTCGGTGGTTGGAATCCCTATGTGTGCCTAAGCAAGCTCTGGTTCACTCTAAGTAAGGTAGTTATCCCAATATGAACTAACATTCCCATATTCTCTCTAATGTGACCTTTAACTAATGTTTAAATAAAAGAAATTTTAACTATGTGGACTACTACCTAGCAAGCACACACACTCAAATATAACATGCCATAAAACCATTCAAACCAAACAACATTATAAATCAATAGCAAGAAACACAAAACATTCAAATTATACAAGTTACACACAATCAAGATCACATATAAATTAAACAACAAACCAAACTCCACAAGGAAGGAATCTATCTTTACTAACCACCTCAGAGGTGCCTAAGGTTCACTAGAACTCTAAGGTCACATTCTATAAAGCTTCTATGGTGAGCATACGGTTCTTAGGAATAAACTTAGGTTACTCTCTTTCTAATACATGATGGGTGGCTCTACCCTTGTTAAGGAGGCATTCTAACTCCTTGACCAAGGTAACCAACTCATATAACTAACCATAATCTCCGTGTACAATGCACACACTATAGGGGTGATCAGTCCCTAGAATGAGTACACCTACTTGAAGATAATAGTAAGTCACGGGCAGCCAACCTAACCACAGTCCAATTGGATTGAACTGCTCTGATACCAAAATGTAACGCCCTAATTTCTGGTCTCAGAAATAATGCCAGTTGGAGACACTATTCCTGAATTCCTTGAAATCATTCCGTTAAATTTTCGATATCGTCATACATTTGCTTAAACTTTCCAACGATTAGCTTAAGCAAAAACAAGACAAACATTAAAGACCTTAAATAAGTCTGAAACCTACTTAAGTTCAGGGAAAGATTCACACTTAGATAAGTGTGATTCAATGAACTCATACCGGAAATCCGGCAGAGTCTCCCCTAAAAACCGGACATTACCAAATTCAGCTTAACCTGAAAATCAGCAAAAACCAGTACAACTCAATATCATACATTTCATAAGAGTACAACTAGGCCTCAGTGGCCAATTCTGAAATAATTACACTTATACAATTTACATCAATACACTTCAGTGAATACCTAAATATACAAATATAAGTAATCCAGGAACTACTCCTATTAAACTAATCTCCCTACTGAATTAAGACTCAGCTCCACCCTCACCTGAACTATCTCAACCTCACCGGAGGTACCTGCACCACTAAAATATGTCCCCGAAACGTGGGGTGAGATAATAATCCCAGTGAATACAACCACATGTATGAATGCAGGGAGCATATACCAATGACAACATAACGATTCAACAAAACACATGAGCACATATCTTACACTTTCAGGAATCCAACTACATAACACATGATTACATTAGTCAATATCAAACTAAAAGCAACACATAATTCGATTAATGTGAAATGTTGAGTAATGCAAGTTATGATGCTCATGATGCACTCGCTGCTGTGCCCAGCAGGCATGATCTTATCACTTTCTAAAGTTAGACCTGAGCTCAGACTACGGGAATCGGCTTTCCCGGGGACGAATCCCACCCAAACTGGATCGAAGTCGTGTTTTACCTTACTTGATTTTTAACTCACAGCGCAAAGGCTGGCTTAATTAACTCACGGCCGAAACCGGCTTATATTACTCAAGTGCACATAATCTCAATGAATCAATAAATGACATTCTAAGGTTTTCAGTGCAAAACTTACTACCAATCACCCAATCTTAAACAAACATTACTAAATCATTCAAAATAACTAAATGGAAAGGGAGATCAAGGAGTTGGGTTCATACATTGAGCATAACAACAGTTCATAAATCTCGAGTGTTTAGAAAGTTCGTTTCTACAAACATACTTCTCAATTTCCAATCCAAACATCAAACTAGCCATTTCAATCCATAAGTAGTACAAAACAAGGAATTATAACCGAATAGAATACTCATATGAGCTACAATCGAGGGGTTTCGATAGATTCGATAACTTCGATAGTTTCGATAGTTTCCCACTCAGAGATTTCTAACGGTACAAGGGCTCCTAATGGTTTTGATGTTTTATATTAACCTGCTGATACACTAAGCACTTAAAACATAATCTATTATATCTCTCTTCAAATCCTGATATATCTTGGTAGAGCCAAGATGTGCAGAAAACTTACCTCTATTAGCTTACTCTAACACCTGCTGCCTGAGGCTACCCCCTTAGGGACACAGACTCTCTCTTGGAAGAGAATCATCCCATCTTCTGATTCAGAAACCCTAACTGTGGTCTTCTCTCTTGGAGGCTGGAGTCCAAACCCTGAGCCTCCCTGATTAGAGCTCTTAGCTCATTAGTGATCACATTTAAATGAAGTCCGACACTATGCCCTCCCAATGCTACACCTAAACTTAGGTTCCTGAACTTTTCCGACAAACTCCTTTCATGTATCATCACAAAAGACACATGAAGAAACTTTCTACTCTATTTGAGTATACTTGACTGGCTTGGTTAAACAACATACTAGATAAAATCTATTAATAGGAAAAGATTTCCACGTAATGACTAAATAAGGATTCTAATTTCATACCCAAACCCATCTACTACCCGTGGGTTTTAAAATCTTATGCTCTCAATGATCTAGCTAAGTTTGAGAAAATTCCAAATGATTTTCATGTTTATATTCTAATCTCTACTATATTACTAATACTAATCCATGCACACATAATTACTCAATCCCTCGAATCACTAAGTTTGTGTTGGCGAAATCATCCAACATTCACGTCGTATTCCAGAAATTAACTTTACATAATCACGTAGACAAACACCTCTCCCAAGAGAAGAAAATCACTCATTCTTCTAAGAAAATAAAGGAATCTTAACAACATTCATGCCACAACCGTAGATATATAATACCCTCCCGGTTACAGTATGAACACGGTAACCCTCCTAGTCTCTATCGTCCCATAATGGGATCTTCCTCTATCCCACCTTACCGATCTGGCTGTACTTAATTTGGTTTTAAGTTCCATGGAAATAGGAGAGTGACATAATGTCATTCACACTTGGTTTGAGTAAACCCTCATTTGGTCCCTGAAAGATTGGCCATTGGTCACTTGGTCCCCTGAAAGAATGAAAATTGTAAAAACTTCCCTGAATGATGCTACCTTCGGTCAAAATAGTCCTTTTGTTAACCCAAGTCTGTTAAAGTTAACAGACTTGCTGATGTGGCATAAAAGACTGAAAGTGTTCATTTTGGTCCCATGCCCAGTCAACCCAAAAGATTGGAAACCCATCAAATTGGTCCCTGCCCAGTCAGCCCAAAAGATTGGAAACCCATCAAATTGGTCCCCCTCCCTCTCTTGTTCTGTAAGTAGTCTCTCTCTCTCTCCCTCCTCCCCTCCTCTTCCCCCCGCTCTCTCTCTCCCTCTCTCTCTCACTCCCCTCTCTCCCTCCCTTCCTCCCCAGCTCTCTCCCTCTCCCCCCTCTCTCCCTCCTCCCCTCTCTCCCTTACTTGAAGATAATAGTAAGTCACGGGCAACCAACCTAACCACAGTCCAATTGGATTGAACTGCTCTGATACCAAAATGTAACGCCATAATTTCTGGTCTCAGAAATAATGCCCGTTGGAGACACTATTCCTGAATTCCTTGAAATCATTCCGTTAAATTTTTGATATTGTCCATACATTTGCTTAAACTTTCCAACGATTAGCTATAAGCAAAAACAAGACAAACATTAAAGACCTTAAATAAGTATGAAACCCTACTTAAGTTCAGGGAAAGATTCACACTTAGATAAGTGTGATTCAATGAACTCATACCAGAAATCCGGCAGAGTCTCCCTTAAAAAACCGGACAATTACCATTTCAGCTTAACCTGAAATCAACAAAACCCAGTACAACTCAATATCATACATTTCATAAGAGTACAACTAGGCCTCAGTGGCCAACTCTGAAATAATTACACTTATACAATTTACATCAATACACTTCAGTGAATACCTAAATATACAAATATATGTAATCCAGGAACTACTCCTATTAAACTAATCACTCTACTGAATTAAGACTCAGTTCCACCCCTCACCTGAACTGTCTCAACCTCACCGGAGGTACCTGCACCACTAAAATATGTCCCCGAAACATGGGGTGAGATAATAATCCAGTGAATACAACCACATGCATGAATGCAGGAGCAGATATCAATGACAACTTAACGATTCAACAAACTTCATATCTTACACTTTCATGAATCCAACTACATAACACATGAAACTCGTTTTTTCGAAAAACATCTAGACGATTATCATCTCGCGCACATACACCACATACACGCAGTTATAAATCAATCATAAGAAAAGGAAACAACATGAATATATACATACAACATAATAACAGTGTATCTCTCGAGACATCCAGATATCCACATCAAAATATGAGTTCTGGTAGTAGACCAAATAAACAAGACCTCGACCCAAAATACAAAATAAGAGGCCGCTAAATCAGAGCTGCTACTACCTAGACTCAAAACTACACGAGTCCTACTCGTCGCTAGAAGAATCCTCCTCCTGCTCCTCCTCCGGATCCTCCTCCTCCTCGGACGTATCGTCAATAACAATCAGCTCTAACTCATTTGAGAGAGAGCGGCCTTGCGCATCAGCACGCAAAGGCTGAGAATCCGATGCCTCGGAAAAGGGTGAGTATCTGGGGGAGTTTCGCCCAACCATATCCGCCATCCGCGATGACCACGATGACGACGAAGAAGCAGGACGACGACGTGAAGGACGGTAAGTGGTATGGCGCACCAAGTTAGGTGGCGTTGAAAACTCGAGGGTCACTGGTACAGTAAAATCTATCTCTGGTACGAGCGGGAGGCCGGGATGGGTGATAATGACGCGAACCTCCCCAGTAAACTCACATCCACGAGGAAAGTCCGTCACCCTCCAGGTTCCTCTGGGCATCCACCGTAGCTGCACTCTCATCGATGTCATACTGAAAATCTCTGATGCCGACTATCGACGTAGCGAAGGAACACAATTGCAGAAAACAACAGAAGCAGAAAAGGAAGGGTGAGAACATCGCATGAACTCACAACATGTAGGACACAGTAAACTAGAGTAATCATACACACGGAATATCCACACAATTCAATCAACAAGAATACAGTTTATATCATCATGATGCATATGAACCAATGCATGAGGGCCCAGGGGAAACATCACCATCCACAGTGCACACAGCAACTGCCCGACCATATATGTACAACGTATTAGGAGTTAGAGTCTGTACTAGCATTGGTACAAAGAGCATTGCTCATACATTTTGGCCAAATCATTTAAGCGTTCTTCCAGACAATCTCAACTGACCTCGAAAATCATGAGAGCGACAAGAATAGCTAAGCTGGGTTCCCCAATCTTGACAGTAGGGAGCTAATCTACGTCACCTGAGATCTTCCGGGAGCTAGGCTATCCTTAGGGCTGACGTCCCTTTTGAGGACCCACTGGCATTCTTTGCAAAACCCAGTTGCACCCTTCCCAACCGATTTCACACTGTACCAAGTGTCACTGCCATATAGGTAGTAAGGTTTTCAACCTCGAATATCATCAATGCTTATGATGCATGACACACAACAAGGTTTCAAAGCAAATACATCCTTACAGGCAAAGCCCATCGAATCATTCAACGTCACCACTTACCCGTGGTACGGCCCGATTCAATGTCTTTCCTTCAAGGAAAACCAGACAATGCTTTCTCAGCATACAGAATCCCTACAGGCAAAGCCCATCGAATCATTCAACGTCACCACTTACCCGTGGTACGGCCCGATTCAATGTCTTTCCTTCAAGGAAAACCGAACCCTATCTTAGGTTGGAACCGCACTCTCTCACTAAGCTTCTCGAGTCTTATGTAAAAAGAGGGTGTTGGTTACAATCTTTTATAGTAGTTTTTACTAATGTTCTTAATAATCATGTCCACTTAAGTCCTATAATTTACTAAGACTTATGATTGTGTCTTATGGATAACATTGCTTATCCTAATTCCTCTTGTATAACTAATTAAGATTAAGTTTAATCTTTAATTATAATTAGTCTTCATTAACTGAACTATAATTAGTCTTAATCTTCTTTAATTAAGTCTTAATCCTTAATTAAGATCCTAATTAATTCCTAATTATTCCTTAATCTCTTCCTTAATCTGGATTAAGCTTTTAATTGTATTTGATTAAGGTTAATTAATTTTAGCCTTAATTAATTATTCTTTACTTAATTAGCTTAAGTAGATTAGGTTAATTAACTTAGATAATTAAATTATCCAAGTCCACTAATTAATTCTTGAGTTTTAATTTTAATAACTTGGATTAGAGTTGAAGTCCAACTCTAATCTAAGTCCAATTTCATAAATTATTTTTGGTTGACTTTCAATGAGTCCTTGACTCACCTTTTTGAAGGTTTTGGGCCTAAACCAAAGGCCCAAAGGTTTGATAACTCTTAGAAATTCATTTTTACTCATGACAACTCAAAACATTGACTTTTGGGTTGACTTTTACTTGGGTTAAATTAAAAATTCGAATTTAGTTCTTTTATTATTTTAAAAGCTTTTCCTTATTTGCACTTTAACCCTTTTGTTTGCAAATTGCTCCTTAGTCCTTTTGGGCCACCAAAGCCCATAAACATGTTTTCCAACACTTACTTGATCTTTTCAAGATCAAAAAGCATTCTTGATGAGTTTCATCAAAACAATTCAAGAACATCAAGAACACCTTGAATGTTCATCAAAACTCCAATTTTCAACAACATCAAAACTTTACTAAAATTCAACACAATCATCAACAAGCATTATAAACAACAAATATCATACTAATTCATCCAAAATCATTCATACACATATTCAAGTTCATAACTTTATTTTCAAGCCCATAAGCACCATTTTCAAGGATCAAACATCCAAACAATTTCATAAACTCAAACAACTTCATGCATGCTCTTAAATTCAACATATAAACACATTCCAAGCATCAAAATAATTTTGAAACACATGCAGCCCAAAATATCCCTCAAAGCCAAGAGCTTTTAGGGGAAAAAGAATAAATTTTTCCAAAATTTGTTTCCTTGGCTTGCATGCATCAACAACCATCAATCAAGCACATTTCAAGCATCAAGATAAACATAGAAATATCACAAACAATCCAGCTCAAACAATCCGAACCATTATACTCAAAAATAGGTTCCAAGAGTTGATTTTTCAAAGAGAAAAAGGTGATCAAAGACAAGGATCAAGGTTAATCCTTGACTCAAAAATAGGTGCAGAATTTTGATCCCAAAACAGCTCCCAAAAAATCCTCCTTTGGTCACGAACAAGAATTTTTGCAAGGCTAGAAGGCTTAGTATTTGAAGCTTTGGTTCAAAGATGGAACCTTGGCTTGATGTGTTTAAGGGAAGATGAAAAATTTTAAGAGAATATGGTGGAGAGTTCACGGTCAAGGAAGGAGAAAAAGAGAGAAATGAGAGAAAACTAAAGCATGCATGTGTGGAAGGAAAGAAAGAATAAATGAATTTTGGTGTTTTAAATGCCATAAGGCTTAAGCTTAACACTTTTCTTGTAGAAAAGAAAGAAAATGACAAGTGTCCCTCATGCAAAGCTCTCCCACATGCACGACTTGCATGAGAAGCAAAGGGAAGGTTTGTGCAATTTTTCTGGCCCGGATCAAGAGTATTCGGCCTGGTTCAAGGGACAGTAGGGGCAAAAAGGTCATTTTTCACAGAAAAATCTCAAAAATTCTAGAAAAATAGGAAATTCATTCTAAACTCAAAAATATAAATTTTGATGATTAAAAATATTTTTAATCACTCAAAATTCAATAGAACACACAATACGGCAAAATGGTAAAAACGCGGGTGTTACATCCCCAACTCCTAGTGGTTATCAATTGGTGTTGTTGTCTTAAGGTATAGGTATAGTGTTCTCTCCTAAGGGTTTCTAGGATGCCAGGGTCACAAGACACTTCCTCTAGGGCTGCTAAGTTTCTCTAAATGTGAGATGAAAGGGTGAGGAGATGGTAGCCGCTATGACTACCCACCCGTCTGGTAAGGCGTGAGGATCTTGTCCATGTAATCCATGGATAAGGCAAAGAGTAAGGTGGCTAAAGGAATCATCACTCACTATACAGTCTCCTGACTACTCTCAAGGTGGCCTAGGGAATACACCTATTCTTACGTTACCTCAAAAGGAACCTCAATTTCCTAACCCATCTAAGTTTAGGTCCAAATGTCTATATGTCCCTGCAAAGTTTGCTGACTTTTAGGTAAGGTCTCAAGCCTACTTAGATTATAACTCTCTACACACTTCCCCGGTGGTTGGAATCCCTATGTGTGCCTAAGCAAGCTCTGGTTCACTCTAAGTAGGGTAGTTATCCCAATATGAACTAACATTCCCATATTCCATCTAATGTGACCTTTAACTATTGTTTGCATAAAATGTGGACTACTACCTAGCAAGCACACACACTCAAATATAACATGCCATAAAACCATTCAAACCAAACAACATTATAAATCAATAGCAAGAAACACAAAACATTCAAATTATACAAGTTACACACAATCAAGATCACATATAAATTAAACAACAAACCAAACTCCACAAGGAAGGAATCTATCTTAACTAACCACCTCAGAGGTGCCTAAGGTTCACTAGAACTCTGAGGTCACATTCTATAAAGCTTCTATGGTGAGCATACGGTTCTTAGGAATAAACTTAGGTTACTTCTTTCTAATACATGATGGGTGGCTCTACCCTTGTTAAAGAGGCATTCTAACTCCTTGACCAAGGTTACCTACTCATATAACTAACCATAATCTCCGTGTACAATGCACACACTATAGGGGTGATCAGTCCCTAGAATGAGTACACCTACTTGAAGATAATAGTAAGTCACGGGCAGCTAACCTAACCACAGTCCAATTGGATTGAACTGCTCTGATACCAAAATGTAACGCCCTAATTTCTGGTCTCAGAAATAATACCCGTTGGAGACACTATTCCTGAATTCCTTGAAATCATTCCGTTAAATTTTCGATATCGTCATACATTTGCTTAACTTTCCAACGATTAGCTTAAGCCAAAACAAGATAAACATTAAAGATCTTAAATAAGTATGAAACCTACTTAAGTTCAGGGAAAGATTCACACTTAGATATGTGTGATTCAATGAACTCATACCGAAAATCCGACAGAGTCTCCCCAAAAAACCGGACAATTACCAAATTCAGCTTAACCTGAAAATCAGCAAAAACCAGTACAACTCAATATCATACATTTCATAAGAGTACAACTAGGCCTCAGTGGCCAACTCTGAAATAATTACACTTATACAATTTACATCAATACACTTCAGTGAATACCCAAATATACAAATATAAGTAATCCAGGAACTACTCCTATTAAACTAATTTCTTCACTGAATTAAGACTCAGCTCCACCCTCACCTGAACTGGCTCAACCTCACCGGAGGGTACCCTGCACGACTAAAATATGTCCGTGAAACGTGGGGTGAGATAATAATCCCAGTGAATACAAACTACATGCATGAATGCAGGGAGTAGATATCAATAACAACTTAACGATTCAACAAAACTTCATATCTTACACTTTCATGAATCCAACTACATAACACATGATTACCATTAGTCAATATCAAACTAAAAGCAACACATAATTCGATTAATGTGAAATGTTGAGTAACGCAAGTTATGATGCTCATGATGCACTCACTGATGTGCCCAGCAGGCATGATCTTATCACTTTCTAGAGTTAGACCTGAGCTCAGACTACGGGAACCGGCTTTCCCGGGGACGAATCCCACCCAAACTGGACCGAAGTCGTGTTTTACTTACTTACTTGATTTTTAACTCACAGTGCAAAGGCTGGCTTAATTAACTCACGACCGAAACCGACTTATATTACTCAAATGCACATAATCTCAATGAATCAATAAATGACATTCTAAGGTTTTCGGTGCAAAACTTACTACCAATCACCCAATCTTAAACAAACATTACTAAATCATTCAAAATAACTAAATGGAAAGGGAGATCAAGGAGTTGGGTTCATACATTGAGCATAACAATAGTTCGTAAATCTCGAGTGTTTCGAAAGTTCGTTTCTACAAACATACATCTCAATTTCCAATCCAAACATCAAACTAGCCATTTCAATCCATAAGTAGTACTAAACAAGGAATTATAACCGGATAGAATACTCATATGAGCTACAATCGAGGGGTTTCGATAGTTTCAATAGTTTCAATAACTTCGAAACTAAGGATTCCGACGCTCGATTCTATACTCATATGCTCAAACTATCAATAATCAAGCCAAACAACAAGAAATTATCAATTCAAACATCATTTAACCAGCATCAAGAAGGGGAAGAGAAAGGGGATTGGGACATGCAATGAGACCAATAGTTTCTACTCTAAAAGTGAGTTGTACTCACCAATCCTAGAAATTCAAGAGGAGAAGGATGTTTGTGGGTGAAATCCTTGTTGTTTCCTTGCTCCGAATCCGTTCTCAAGCTCCAGTATGAAGTTCTCTCTCTAGGGTTCGCACTCTCTCTCTAAGATGAAGGAGGTGAAGAAGAAAATGAAAATCTGACTTAATTTTCGCACCAGCTATTTATATTTTACGTGTTGGTAATCGATTACAGACTTACTGTAATCGATTACAGACTTACTGTAATCGATTACCATAGGCTAAAAAGACACTCCTTGTAATCGATTACTAGAACCCAGATTTCTGATAATCGATTATTAAACCCTGGTAATCGATTACCAAAATCCTGCTCTCAGGTAATCGATTACCACATCCTTGACAGGCGATTACCAACAAAATGACTCTCTGGTAATCGATTACCAACTCTTGGTAATCGATTACCAGGGACTTAAACTCCTAGAATTTACTTATTTCAAGAATCCCAAACTTAGATTTTATTCCCTAATCCTTATTACTTTCAGTTTCTCAACTAAACATACACAGATTACCCTTTAAATCTTATAAGTTATAATAGCCTAATATGCGGGATGTTACACACCTTCTTAATTTGGGCCACATCAGAAGGGTCCCAAGTAACTTTGCTCTGCGAAAAAAATAGGGTAAGTCAATACAAAATGACATAACTTAAGAAAAAAATATTAACAAACTCACCCCTTGCCAAAAGGTCGGATAATAACCCGACCTTGAGAGTCTACCTCATGAGGTCTACTGGAGTTGGCACCTTGGAATCGAATAGTCTCCTCATCAGACTCGAGGCCAGCCTCCTAATCAATCTGGGCCTAAGCGTCCACCTGTGTTGCACCTCGGAATGGATCTATGATATCCCGGTGTAGGGATGATCCCTCATTATGTCGAATCACTGGCCAGATGCAACAGCTTGGCCAGTAGGTGGAGGGGAGGAAGAAGACTAGACGCTATACCTCTGGAGGCGCTGAAGCAGATGGCTGCTTGCCATCTGATCAGGGTGAGGGAGGTTGGTCCCTCTCCTGAGCTGCACGTAAGCAAGGTGCCTGTGTAGCAAGCTCGCCCCGAGGGATGGACCTCCCGTCTACTATGTGGGACCTTCGATCCCCTCGTACCACGCATACGAGGCATATTTGCCTAAATTTAATCGTGTTAAATGAAAGATTAAATAGCAAACTATAAAGGACGAATGAAGGACGACGAAGAAGGACGACGAAAGCAACGTACCGAGGAGAAGGAAAGAGCGAGAGAGAAACCAAGGAAACGAAGGAGAAACGAAGCAGAGAAACAAGAAACTAATGATAACTAAGCAGATAAACAAGTAAAACGAAGGAAAAACAATTAAACTAATCATATAACTAATTAAAACTAATCATATAAACAATTAAAACTAATTATAATTAATCATATAAACAATTAAAACTAATTTAAAAACAATTAAACTAATTATATAAAAATTAAAACTAATTTAAACTGTAAAACTTACTTGTAGATGGCAAAGGAGGATGCCAGAGGAGGAAGGAGGACACAGGGAGCTAGGGGCAACTATTTGAGATTCTGATCGGTTCAAAATGAACCTATAAAGGAGGGCTAGTGTTTAATCGGTAAGATTTTTTCAAATGAAAGAGAGAGAGGGACAAAAACAAGTTAAGGTCAGAGAAGAGCAAAGGAGAGGAAGGAGGAGGAGGAAGAAGAAGAGGGGAGGGGTAAGGTTTTGTACGTGTACGTTTTCAATGTAGCGACGACAAAGCCAAGTTAAAAACCTAGAGATGACTGTGAAACGAGTGACGGTCACGCCGTCATAGAGTATTAAATGCATTGCTGCGTGTTGAGCTGCACATTTAATGTTGTAGCGACGCCTTAGTGACGGCTAGGCCGTCTCTACTAGTGACAGCTCATGGTCGTCACTACCCTTTCGCGTCTAAATCAGCACATTGTTGTAGTGCACCAAGGGCACCGCTCATCTGCCACCATTGCACACCCCCACACACCAAGTATCAGTCACGTTATCCTTGTCGCGCGCCACCGGCTACCCCCTCACCTGGAACCTCCTCTATAGCCATTCTACAACATGAAGTCATCTCGCCTCCTTGCCTCCACTCACAAGCTCACAAGCCTCCGTAGGATGCCAAGCTCACAAGCCTCCGTAGGATGCCAAGCTTACAAGCCTCTGTTGGATGCCGAAAAATGAGTTGAGAAACAATGTCTCGTACAGTGGGCGAACAAAAATCTGGAGGGAGAAGGCTGATTGGCACCAATTCACTGCATTTTTTATCCTTTCTCTAACCAAATCTGCAAAGAAATTGAGAACATGTGTGGGACCCGCTAGCTTTTATCATTTATGTCTTATTTCATCGCTACTCCAAATGAGAGAAGTCTTGGACTTCTCTCCTACTTTTCTCATCTCCCTCGCATTTTTCTCTCATTTCAATACAACCAAACGTTCGCTAAATCATGGTGTTCAGTGATTAATATGAAGCACGAATAAAAAGTTAAGGAGTAGTTTAAAGGATGAAAGCAAGTTTGAGTATTATTTTTCATATATATATATATATATTTTCCTTTTAGTACTAAGTTAAAATGAGAAAAATAATTTGCTATAATTCAATTTTTAGCTATCAATTTTTTTATTCGCATTTTCACATTTACCTTATCACCCCTAGTCGTCCAGAGGAATAAAAAAGAACAGGAAAAAATATAGCGATTATGTAATTTATCAATTATATTAGTTACGTCTTATAACAGCTCGATTTTTCTTCGATTTTATAAATCAAGTAATAAAGGTCTTAAATAATAAAGACTTTAGTAAAAAAAAGTGAGAAAAATATAAGAATTTTCGATCTCATTTTCACTTGAGTGAAGGATTTCTCGCTAAAGCAAAAATATTAGCAAATTGGGAAATTTCGATGTTGAGATTTTCGCTGGAGCGAGGGAAGTCTTGCTTGAGCGAAAATCAGGAAAAAGCTATTGTGAAATTTTCGCTCAAGTGAAAATGCGTGCAACCGTTTTTTAAAACTAAATCCTTACGCCGGGTTGTTACTTTTTGATAACATGCTTGATAGTAGGAAGGTTACGGATCTAGAATTGAGCAAAAACCGGTTAGGAGCTAAAATTAGTGCACACATTGAGCAAGACTACAACTAATACATGCAGTAAATTGAAGGAAAGTGAAAGAAACAAAGGAAAATGGCGGAGAAAAGAGGTGGAATAGGCGCCACTGTAAAGGCAACCCCTTCAGAAGATAAGCCAAGAGTGAAAATTCGCCACCAGCCCGTGGAGCAGGATAAGAATCACAATGGTTTGAGCAAGAACCATCAAGCCTCTCAACCTCACAAGGGAGAAAATAAAGCCAAGCTTTAGTATTCAAAATGTTGATTGGCTTACAAATGAGGAGAAGACTCCTATATATAGCCAAAGGGGGCGGCTATTTGAAGAATAAAATAAAAGAAGCTAAAATTCCTACTCCTAAGGGGATTTGATCCCATGACCTCCTAGGATTTTAGCTAAACTAAGCCTTAGCAAATAAAGCCATGAAATTAGCGCCTCCTAGCCTTTTGAGTTGGGTTTCTACCTTAATGGCTTGATGTACCAAGTCCTCTATCTCAACATAAGGTTGCAATTCCACCATGTTCCTTATGTCAAACTTGAGACCATTGATAAATATAGCCATAGTGGCCTCTCTATCCTCCATTATGTTGGCCCTAATCATAGAAAGTTCCATCTCCTTGTAATACTCATCAACACTCGTAGAACCTATTTTTAGTGATTGAAGTTTGGTGTGAAACTCCCTAACATAATGTTGAGGAATAAACCTTTTCCTCATGATTCCTCTCATTTCGTCCCAAGTTGAGACTAGAGGAAGTCCACTCCTACCTCGGTCAGTTTGGAGTTGATGCCACTAGACTAAGGCATAATTCTTAAACTCTAGAGAAGCTATCTTAACCTTCTCCTCATCCCTATAATTGTGGAAACTGAAGATTTGTTCAATTTATAACTCCTACTCTAAATATTGTTCAACATCGTTTCTTCCTTGAAATGTGGGGATTTCTACCTTAACTCCTTTAAAGGAATTTTCTCTCCTAGGTTCTTCTTCCCTCCTAGGTACTTCTCTTCTAGGCTCACCTCTCCTCCTAGGTTCTCTTCTTTCCCTCCTTCTCCTATTCCTAGGATTTTGGTAGTATTCCCTATCACTTCCTTCCTTTTCTTCTTCCTCATACCTATTCTCTCTTTGGGATTTAACAGAACTCCACCATGACTACTCTCCCCATGGAATATATCCTCGGTTCTAATCCTATTGAACCTTCCATCACTTTCTTCCTCACGAGAAGGTTGCCTTCTCTCACCTCTCCTACTATGGCTTATTTCTCTCCTTATACCAGCCAGTTTTTCCTCCATGACCCAGGTAAACCTTTGGGTCAACTCCTCTATCTCAGCCCTATGCCTTAAGATTCGAGGCGTTAGGGGGATATGTGCCTATTACCAATTTAAGTTTTTCTTAAGGACCTTTCCACCTATTAAGTGTTTGCACTCAAAAGAATGTTTACACTTGTGTTTGTCATTCTTTTTATGGCTTTTTCTATAAAGTGTTCACTCTTGTCTCTTCTACTCGATTAGGATTTATTTTGGTTCTTACAAAGACCAAGTTGTTTCCCTACCCAAGCACGACAAGTTGGAATAAACAACACTATGGTTATCTAGGATTGCCTAAAATGAAAACTCTAAAGACAAAACTAGAATAGAATTTGACAAACAAGAAAAGCTAGCTAGAATATAGCTTATACACAAGAATAGAATTCAAACAAGATAAACAAACACACAAGAAATTGCAAACAAAATTGTTTTGGTTTAAGTTTTGATTCAAAGGAAGAGTTGCCAAAATTTTGAAAACAACAAAGTACAACTCAAAATAGAACTAAAACAAGGAAATTGAAAAATTACAATAAAAAGGGAAACTGTATTGTTGAGTTTGTCTTAAATGTTTTCTCTTTTTTAAAAAAAATTGGAGGATTCATATTTTTCTCATATATATATATAATTTTACTTTGAATTTTTTTCTTTTCCTTTTTGCACCCTTTCTTGATATTTTTTTTTGCTAATATATTTTTGACTATTTTTCTTTTGTCTTTTGCCCCAACGTAAAACTACAGGAAATTAATCCCTATTATAAAAGAAAATTTGCATGTATCTAGCCTAAAATAGGACCAAAACGGTACCAAAGATGATAAAAAATTGTCTATTTTCTAAATCTTGTTTTGAAAAACGGAATGGCAACTTGAATAAAAAATTGCACCAAAAATTGCTTTGCATTTTCCTTGCATTACACAAAGTTTTAGTACACAACAATTTAAGCGAGTTGGATTGACTTTATGGATCAAACTGAGAAAACAGTAAAAAATTCAACAAAGAAATTGGTAAATTTTTGCCCCTTTTCTGAGCTACAAACCCAGCCTAAACTTAAGCGTTTTGCGTAATCAAACAGGAGTTTCCTAAGGATTTGCTAGAGAGCAATTCAAATTTAAAATCGGATTACAAGAATAACAGACAGAACAGAAGCAGAAAATTGAACAAAACAATGCCAGAATAATGCGCAAAAATGGCAAAATAAGGAGGAATTAAAGGATGGGGAATGACTGAAATTCAATTATTGAAAGTAAAGGGAATGGAGGAAATTAAAAGGATTGAAAATTGCGGAATTTAAACGGTAGAATTTAAAGAGGAAGCTGAAATTAAAAGGATAGGAGTGACTGGAAATTAAAAGCGGAAAGTAAAGAGATAAATTAATGGATGAACAATTAATATGGGGGATGAACAAGAATGAAAAGTAATGGGAGAAAATGTAGGTGGACGATCTTTGGAAAATGGAAGCAACAGTTCTGCCACTTACTACAATCCACCACAAACAACTGTTAAAATTCAATTTCACTAAAGAACAAGTATGAGCAATTAAAATAGGAATTTCATCAAACACCTAAACGGTGGGTATTGTGCGACCCAAACAGCCCCATTCTAAAGAAAATTCAGCCACACAATCAATGACAAACAAGTGTTGTAAGAAACACAAAGGCACATCAGGCCTGGGAACGATCCAAAGTCCAGAATTACAAGAAATTAGATGATGAATTACACATGAAATTGGGAAAAATTCTGCATCAAACCAGCAAGAATGCAACACCCAAAACTCCATCAAAACAGCCCCAAAAGTTCTCAATTCAACAAAGCTCTGATACCAATTGATAGCAGAAAGGTTACGGATCTAGAATTGAGCAAAAACAACCGGTTAGGAGTTAAAATTAGCGCACAAATTAAGCAAGACATCAACTAATACATGCAATAAATTAAAAGGAAAGTGGAAGAAAACAAAGGAAAATGGAGGAGAAAAGAGGTGGAATAGGCACCACTATGAAGGCAACCCCTTCAGGAGATAAGTCAAGAGTGAAGACTTGCCACCAGCCCGTGGAGAAGGATAAGAATCACAATGGTTTGAGCAAGAACCATCAAGACTCTCAACCTCACCAGGGAGAAAAATAAATCCAAGCTTTAGTATTCAAAATGTTGATTAGCTTACAAATGAGGAGAAGACTTCTATATATAGCCAAATGGGGCGGCTATTTGAAGAGTAAAATAAAAGAAGCTAAAATTCCTACTCCTAATGGGATTTGATTCCATGACCTCCTATGCTTCTAGCTAAACTAAGCCTTAGCCAATAAAGCCATGAAATTAGTGCCTCCTACTAGGAAAATAAAAGGAAAATTACAAAATAAAAAGAAAATAAAAGAGATCCTAATTAAGGGTAGTACATAAGACTAGGGTCCTATCCAGGGTCATGGGTATCCTCCTGTAGGGTAGTGCCCCTGAATTTGTAGGACACTAATTTCTTCATCTCTTCCTTGCTTGAATATGGTTCATAATCCTTAGTTTTGATCTTGCAAGCCCAAACAGTCTTGTACTCTTCTAGTAGTATGCCATCAATGCTGCTAGTGGAAGCAACTGAAGTTCAGAGAGATTGAACCAGTAGCACTGAGAGTTGGCCGCATGAAGGCCAAAGCAAGGAGAGTGTACTTTTATTAAGTCAACATTGACCACATTACTCTTGGTCAACACTTATTTTTCCATTATTTTAATTGTATTTTAATTCCCTAAAATAGAGTGCCAACTAGTGATGGCCTATAAACTCTAGTTTGATAGGAATTCACCATGTTTTAATTTTAATTGAAATTTTCCCTCTTACTCTCATTATGGGGCACTAAATGTATGGGTTTAGTGGCTAAGAGGATGCTTAGCTAATAGGAATAAGAGTTAAGAGTTCAAGTCACTTTTAGGATAGAAATTATTTTTCCTTTCTTTCTTTCCTTAAGTAGCAACCCCCTACTCTCTATATAAGGGAGGCTTCCCACTCTTGTACTCTTTAATCTTCATTGTTAACAGAAAGCTTTTGTTTAAATTCTCTCTTCTAAGTCGAGAGGCTTGATGGTTCTTGCTCAAACCATAATGATTCTTATTCTGCTCCACGAGTTGATGGCGAGTCTACACCCGAGCTTATCTGCTGAAGGGGTTACCTTCATCAGTGGCGCCTAAACCCACATCTTTCCTTTCCACTTTTCCTTTCATTTCTCTCATTTTTCTGCACATTTACTCACTATTTTGCTGCTGGAATTTCACATTTTATTGCCTTTTACCGGTTCACTTTGCTCAATTCTAGATCCACAACCTTTCTGCTATCACTTTTGATCAGTGTCAAACATTCTAGAAAACTCTAAACCCTATTTTAGAATGACCTAACAGCTCGAGAAGGAGGATTACAAGAGGAAGGAGATTGTCATTGTGAGAGACTCCGTGAAGGTTATTTGTAATGCCCCTTTGGCTCTACAATTCCGTCAAATGAGATGAGTATAACTCACATACCCACATCATATTGGTTAAACCGATTTTTGTTCTTAAATTTATCGATTCAGTGTGTAAGGTACCTTTGTAGTATACCCTAGGAATGCAAATTGATTAGAATTAACAAGAGAATGGATGATAAAGAGGTATGATTAATATTAATGACAAGTTGTTGTGTTGAGTATGATACATGTGGATTGCTTGTGTGCGTACATAATACGTAAACTGATGGGTTAAGAGCTATAGCTCCGCCATATGTGGCGTGTGAATGAGGTAAGAGGAGCTATGAGATTGTTTGGGTTGTGTGCCATGAGATTGTTTGGGTTGAGTGCCATGGGATTGTTTCAGCTGTGTGCTATGAGATTGTTTCAGATGTGTGCCGTAAGATGGCTTGGTTGTGTGTCATGAGATTGGGTGTGTGCCATGAGATAGCTTGGGCTACGTGCCATGAGATTGCTTGGGATGTGTGTTATGAGACAACTTTGATATATATGTCATGAGATACTTTTAGGTGTGTACCTCGAAATATTCGACTGATATACATGTCTAATTATTTTTTATTATCCCTCATTAGTATGACATTTGTGTGCCTACATACACTGCATGCCAGTTATGCTCACTGAGACCTCCAAGTCACACCCCTTTCCTTTTTTTAGTTATGCAGGATACACCAAGGACTTAGAGACTAACGGAACATTTAGAGTCAGGCGTAGCTGAAGAGTTATTTTTATTATTATAATAAGTATGTTTTCCAATGAAACTGAAGAAACAATATGTTTGGTTCATTCTGTTAATTATTTAGAGACAGTTGTAATACCTTTCTTGTATGAAAGAGTACTACACGTTTTCTATGTAATTGACATAAAATATTTCACCTAAATTTTATATATCAATTAATTAAGAGAGAAGACAATTACAAAGTAAATAAAATATATATGAAAGGGTATTACACGTTTTCTATGTTGACTACAAGTATTCTCTATGGTAGGCAGTCCTGCTAGAGTTTGGTAGGTCTTTTATGGGTGGTAAATCTCTCCCTCCGAGTATACTATTTAATTTGGAACGGTCCCGTGTCAGCTGATCCACGCGCTTGATAGTTTAAATATTTGTTGGTTGTATAATAAAAACATACTCCCTCCATAATAAAATTTTTATTTATTTATTTTTACTTATGTTTTAAAACTTTTACTATTTTTAGAAATTCAAAACTAATTTAATTATTTTTTCTGTATCCTTATTTATTCAACTAACTATAATAAATGAAATTGATGGAGATAAATGAAAGTATTTTAGTAAAGATATAATAAAATTAGGTTAAAATAAGTGTTTACACTAGTATTATTTGCCAAGCTAGCCTCTTCATGCTCTACACAATAAGTGTTTATAGGAAATGAAAAGAACTTAGAACTTCATATGAGTTCTTCATTCCAAATATTTGTACAGCTGATTGTGTTATACACAGAATGTGAAAGTTATTGTACAAGTAAGAATCGGAGTAATTCTATACAAGAATTTTTGCAGCGTTTTTCTTCAAAGAATATGCGTGAATGCTTCACTTGAACGTTCTCTTTGCTTCACGAAGGCAAACAAGGTATTTATAGGCTCCACGGAAAGGCTTGAAAACGTCCGTTGAGAAATCCATTTAGAGATAGCATTAAATGCTTTTCGTCCCGTTGAGAAACATCTATGACATCGTACAAGGTTGCAAACACTGTTCTGACCATTACAGGTCTGTTGTGCATCATTTCCTTATTGATGCATGCTTTTCAAACCTTTGCAGAAAGCTATCTTTTGTCTTGCCTTATTTGTGTTTTGAGGTTGCATGAAGGATTGGGTCAGAGCTTTGACTTGCCACGTCAGAGGGCCTTGGCTTCGAATAACTGAATTCAAATTGAGCTTTAGATAGATGAACTTCAGATGCCAATAACACCTCAGACAACCATCTCCTTTAGACGCAAGATGCCTTCAAACAACCTTTTTACTTTAGATTGCTAACCTTGTATGAAAACAACAGAACTTGTTAAAACTTATTGTGAATCTTTTATGAGTTTATTATCATTAAAATCTAATTATGAATTGTCATAGACTTTCTAAGGTCTTGAGACTCAACATAATCCTCTTCCTAAAGCATTTTTTATGTATCGAAGAATACGTGTCACAACATCCCAATGGCTATGACAAGGGGCATTTAGAAACAAAGTTACCACACTAACCGCGAAAGTGATGTCGGGCCTGGTGATGCTAAGAGAGTTGAGTCTTCCTACCAGGAGATGATATCTTCCCGGGTCTTTTAATGACTCCCCCTGATCTGGAAGATGCTTGATATTGGGATCCTTAGGATTATCTTAAGGACGCCAATCAAGCATATCGGTTTCACTAAGAATGTCCAGTGCATGCTTACGTTGATTAATGACAATTCCAGAAGAAGTTTGGACAATTTCAATGCCTAAGAAATATTTGAGAGAACCCAAATCTTTGGTATGAAACTGATGTGAAAGGTTCTCTTTGAGTTTCTGAATTCCAGTCATCATCACTAGTGATGACAATGTCTTTAACATAAACAACGAGATAAATGCACCTGCCAGAAGAAGAATGAAAGGAGAAGACAAAATGATCAGCCTCACACCCAGTCATGCCAAACTGTATCAAGGTAGAACTGAAATGACCAAAACATGCTAGTGGAGATTGCTTCAAACCATAGAGGGACCGATGAAGCTTACAAACAAGACGAGAATCACCAGAAGCAGTAAAACCAGAAGGTTGATCCATATAAATTTCTTACTGTAATTCACCATGGAAGAAGGCATTTTTAATATCCAGCTAATGAAGAGGGTAAAAGGTGTCCTCGTAATCTATACAAAATATTTATGTATATCCTTTGGCGACCAAGCAAGCTTTGAACCGATCAACATGACCAACTGATGAACACATTTTTATTCACACTTAGCACATTTAATCTTAGCTTTCTTGGACTATAATTATAATTAAATCCACTGTTTTAATTGGAAATTACCTAATTGGGCTTATTTCGGCTTTAACTTTAAATGTTGTTTAAATTCGGGTTTTTAAGCCCACTGACCTACATGTCTTGTTTTGATTATATCTGGAGCTATAGGTGTCCGTTTTGGGTGATTCCAATTGCGTTGGAAAGCTAAGATCCGGGGCTTTAATTTTATATGCTATTTGACTATACTTCACTGAGGGAATGAGGTGCAATTGCAATTTTTAGTTGACGTACTAATGATGTCTGAAGTTGAGCGGGAAATAGCAAGCTTCTGAAGTAGTTTTAGTATTTTTGGCCTGATAATTGTTAGCCAAGGCCCAATTACCTCTTTGATCAGATTAATCTTGTGGTTTAGGAGAGTATTATATATAAAGGCAGTTACAATTATGTTAGAGAGCTTTTTCTCACTTTTACAGATTGGAGTTTGGAGGACACTTAGTCTCTCTGTTTTCTCTAGTTTTCTCTCATTCTGGTTCTACTTCCTTTCTCTGCAATTTCGTTTTATGTTCTTCCTCTCATGAAAGGCTAAACTACTGAGGATTGATTCTTGAGTGATTTTACATTGGATTCTGAGGATTATTTCAATTCAAATTCGTATTTGAATTTCTGCAACAGATTCAATTTCACCTTCTCCTTTAGATTTCTGTTTTTGAATCTTGCAATGGATTTGAACGCTTGATGAGAATTCAATTCTATTCTTCACTTGGAATTCTGGTTTAGTTTGCTTAATTCTAAACAACCTACTCTTTGCTTAATTCAAGAGGTAAAGGATTAGAATTCTCGCATAAGTTCGCTTAGTTCTTGAGTGAGATAATTGATGAATTAATTGAAGCTTGTTTGGTTAATTCGAATCTGTTAAGAATTTGAAGTTGATGTATATTAACAGATGAAGGATCCAAATATGAATTAACAAGAAAATCAATCTATTTTCTTGCATTGTTTTACTCTTACTTTCTTATTTGCGAAACTTTGTTCCTATGTCCTCTACTGAATGGAGCAGGATACCTGAGTATGTTCTGAGACATGGAGGAATGGATCATGCCTATAGAGAATGGATGTGGGAATCTTACTGGCATGAGCGTGAGAAAGAAGGATCTTCTTCTAGAACTTCCTGGAGTGATAAAGACTCTAAGATTGTTGGAACCTTATGTATTCTGGAAACACCTCTTTTCTTCCCAGGCCGCTTTCCTTTATCAGATAGAAGAGTGCATGAAGATTGGGTGCTTTTGACAAGACCTTATTAATAGCACTTCTATGCTGTTCACAAGCCTGAAGACCTCAAGTTACCCAAGGGATATCAGTACTTTAGATTTTCATGCAGGCACTTATCTATTGTGTTATATGAACTGAACCTTGAGGATGAGGTTGTTGCACTAGAAGAGGAAAATCATCATCTCAGAGTCAAGAATATGGAGCTGGCACAAAAAACTGATCAGATCTTGGCTACTCAACATCAGAGTCAGGCTGAGCAATCTGAGCTCAAGAATGTTGTTTTAGCTGAGCTTGAGAGGCAACGCATAGAGATGAAGGAATTATTTAAGAAGATACTATTGGGGAAGTCAAGTGGAGAAACTTAAGTCTGTGATGATTTGTTCAGATAATGTTACTTTGGTTGTGTTTTTCAAATAATGCTTTTTTAGTTGCCTAAAATTTATACAGTTGATACGTTTTAGCTATTATATCGTTTGCATGAGTATTTAATTCTATGATATTGACGCCGAATCTCATGTTGTTTTTATCTGCATATGTTTTATAAATGCTCCGAATGATATGTGTCATGTATTCTCTGAAAGTTATTAATTGCTCTAACACTTCATGGTTAAGTATTTATTGCTCTGGTATCCATTTTGATTGATGACAAAAGGGAAAGTACAAACTAACAAAATCAAAACAGCAATAAACACAGAAAAGCGTGAATGTAGTCCCAAGATGCATCACCCGATCTATCCATGATGTGATAAATTTTTTCTTGTGATGATTCAACAATGTTTTGTTCACATACTCAATAAACACAGAAAAGCATGAAAAACGTCTAACAACCTTTTCACACGATCCTCGTACTCACTCTCATTTGTAGACTCCACAATATTATCTCATGCATCCATCACACGATCTCATTCCTCTTTGGAATGCACTATCAATTTACATTTAGCCTTCACATTTTTGGCAATATGAGACATGCATAAAAAACTAGTTGATGTTGGCAAAACTTGTTACATTGCATTCATCAATTGAATGTCTCTATCAGTCACAATTACTTGAGGATTCACACCATCCTTTAAGATCAACCTACTCAATTGTATTAATGCCAAGTGAAATTATCAATTCGCTGGTGTTGAGTCTCAGAATAATTTAATTATTCAAATTAAATCAAAGACTCATTACACTTGGTTTTAATGATTACCAAATTTGTTGATCACATTATCTGGATAAGAAACAAATTTTGATCAAAGGTATTTGCTCTATGTGTTGCAGGAAAATGCTATCATGAATATACTAAAACTGCTTGTGCCAAACGCTCTGAAGATAGCTTACTCTGAACTGGCTGAAACAAGCTCGAAGCAACCTTCTGAAAGAAGCATACTTTGTACTTGTTGATCTAGAGCAACTTGAAGCTATGTAACCTTCTGAAAGAAGAACTTTCCGAAAGATATGAAACTGCTGAGAGTATGTGTGTACCTAATTTGAACCTGCTGAACACATACTCTCTTAATCATCATTTAGGTGGCAACCTAAGTCTGCAAAAATGAAAGACTCTCTGAAGTGGTTGGACTCACTGAAGAGTTTATCAAACCTTCTGAAGAGCTGCATAATCTGATGTATTGAGAAAACTTACTGAAGACGTTCAACGTAAATTCTGCCAAAGTCAGAAGACTCTTTGCTCAAAGATTTAAAGATCTCTAAACGTCTTCTGCTTTCTGCAAACGTCTACAACAAGGAAGTCTACAAAAGTTCCTGTTGCTTTTCCCAAAAGATGATATATGAAAAAGAACTTTTATGCCTGCAGAAAAGTACACTGTGTGCAGAAAAAGTAAGGATTGTGCTACTGTTACCTACTCTCTGCTGCACCTACAAGCTATCAAAAGCTATAGGCCATCTCTCAACGGTAACCAAGATAACCTCAACGGTTACATTTCTGGTCTCTATAAATAGCTTCATTGAAGACTTTTGAAGATTGGCGAAGCCTAAGAGATAGTTGAAAGAGCTCAATATAATATCCTATCAAGCTAACTTTCTGAAAAAGAAAATCCTGATACAAAGAAGGAAATGAGCCAAAATTATATACTTGTATCTCTGTTTTTCCTTGTACCAAAGAAGTTCTTATTCCTTTGTATCCTGAGTTATGCTCAGTCATTCCTTTGTACAAGAGAACCTGTGTTTAAGTTTCTTAGAAACTTAAACCAAACACATTTGTAAACACTTTCAAGTCTCTGAGAGCCTGGAGAGGCTTGGTAGAAGAAAGAATACTCATTGAGCCTGGAGAGGCAGTTGAAAACAAAGAATACTCGTTGGGCCTGGAGAGGCCGGGTGTGCAAGGAATACTTGTTGAGCCTGGAGAGGCTTGTCTGTAAAAGAATACTCGTTGAGCCTGGAGAGGCCAGGTTTGCAAATAATACTCATTGTAATCTTGCGGTATTAGTGAAAATCCGGTGGAGTTTTGCCTTGGGACTGGACGTAGCTCACTAGGTTAGTGGGTGAACCAGTATAAATCTCTGTGTTAAGTTCTCTCTATCCTTATCTCTTTACTTTCAGTTTTAATTAACCAAGGAGGGTTTAAGAAAAGTTTTTTTATTAATCCGAGCAGAAAACAATCTTTTCTTTAAGAGAAAATAATTTCAAAAAAGGTTTTACTCAACCTTCTGAGTTGCATCAGCAAGTTGCTGAAAACTCCCAGTTTCGGAAGGTTGACCAAATATTGTTAAATCAGTTTTGCTTGTTTGAAAGGTTTTCTGAAAATCTGCAAAGGTTTATAAAACACTATTCAACACCCCTTCTAGTGTTTCCTGTGGTCCTAACAGTTGGTAATAGAGCTTAACCCCGGGTTAAGCATCTAACAAATGCTGAGGAAGAAGATCCAGATGGAAATCTAAACAAGCTATGAAGAGAACTCAGGAAGACGATCAACAGAAGGCAATATAAGAAATGAATGGAAGGAACTCCATGTAAGAAGAAAGAGTCATGCTTCAAGAGCCTTCGTCCTAAGCTGCTGAAACAAACTACAATGAAGCAATGTAGAGTCTCAATAGATAGACATCTTCTGAAATCTTGAGTATCTCTACTAGTAACTTTATTTAACAATTCAGTATTAATATATGTCTTAATGAAAATATCTGTCTTTGTGTTAGATATCATTATATGCATATATTTTTGCATGAAGACTCAAAACTTATTGCAAATAATTTTTCTTTTTGAATTATGCGTAATTAATATATTCTTTTTGATAAAAATAATTTTTTATTAACTGAAAAGTCTGAAAGGACGTAATTTCAAAAGTTTTAGAAACTATCAACATTGATGACATTGTTCTTTAAAAGAGATGGCTTTTCACCTGTTTGCCACACGAAGCACGTCTTCCCAAGTCGGCGCTGCAAGTGCCATCATTTAAGGCTATCTGAGCCTATTTATACACGTCGTGGGAAGCAATTCAAACCTCACAGTTCTTCTGAATCCCTCTGCAATCTCTCATTCTCAAGTCTTTAACTCTTCTCAACTCTCCAAAAGTCTCCTCTCTCCTTCGCTCCTTAATGGCGTCCTCTGCTACAATCTTTGAAACACAAGTTTTAGACTTTAAAAGCCTGGCTGAGGAAGGTTATGATATTGTTGACCTTTTCGAGAGCGCAATATGGTTACCCTTCTTTGAGGCCATTGATTGCAAGTGGCATAAAGCCAGTGTTCGGGAGTTCTGGAACACTGTGAAAGTGGTGGAGGAAAACAAAAGAATTTTCCTGAGGGCTCTGGTGCAGGGTCAAGAAATTATTGTCAGCACGACCATTCTGGAGGAGGTGCTGGGAGTCAAGGCTGGAGGTGCCTTGTTCTCTAACATCTGGGAAGCTCATCATGGTGGTGCTGGAAAGTTCAACAATCTGATCTACAGTGAGAATGGGATGAAGGATATTCCCAAAGTTCTTTTTGAAATCCTGAAGTGTTGTATGATTCCTAGTATAGGAGATAACCACATCTCCAAGATGGAAAGATTCTGTGTTATCAACCTTCTGGAGGGGAAGAAGATTAATCTTCCCTGGATCATTTTGTTCAGTATGATGAGAAGGGAAAGGGACTTTGCTGAAATCCTCCCCCACAACACCATAATTATGAAGTTTCTCAAGTATCACAATGTTCACATTGAACACCTCTATGACCACAGGCGTCCGAGCCTCTTCAAGGTTAATGGTCAAAATACAGTGTTGAATGATGCATTACAAAGAAGACCAACCTTGGAGCCGGTTGAAGTCAAGAGGTTGAAGATGGAGAACACCCTCCTCCGCAAGGAATTGGAGAGGACAAAGACGAGATTATTGAAGCTGCAAAAGAATGTGGGAATTAATGAAGAAGAAGATGAGCCCAGTGAAAGCCAGTCTTTTAATTAATTCATGTGAAAATGTTTACAATTTTTTTGAAAAATTTTATATAAGAAATTTTTTGAAGGCTTCTCTATTCTGTGCACCTTTATCTACCTTGATATATCTTGTGCAAAAATTAATTCCTATTCTCTGATATCTGTTTCTCTGGAAGAACTTACTTTAAAATCTCATCAATATCTCTGAAATTTTTCTTAGAAAATCCTTAAAAGAGAAGTAATATCATCTTAATATGAATCATATTACTTTACACAATTATCTTTCTGAACGCTGTTATACTTCACCCACCCTTTTGAATAATGACAAAAGGGGGAGTAATATCATTAACAAATATTTGAAGTGAAGTGTTTCAGAAAAAAAAAAACTTATTGATTCATAGAAGCTTCATCAATATCAGAAAGCACAAATTCAGGGGGAGCACTTCATTCTGTTCAAATATCTGAAATAGGGGGAGATATTTTCTTAACTTAAAATTCTAAAATTCTCCTTATGATATTTGTCAGTGATATACAAATTTGTCATCATTAAAAAGGGGGAGAATGCTGAGTCTAAGAATAATTTAAGTATTCAAATTAAATCAAAGACTCACTACCCTTGGTTTTAATGATTATCAAATTTGTTGATCACGTTATCTGAATAAGAAATAGATTCTGCTCGAAGGTATTTGCTCTATGTGTTACAGGAAAATGATATCATGAATATACTAAAACTGCTTGTGCCAAACGCTCTGAAGATAGCTTACTCTGAACTGGCTGAAACAAGCTTGAAGCAACCTTGTGAAAGAAGCATACTTTGTACCTGTTGATCTAGAGCAACTTGAAGCTAAGTAACCTTCTGAAAGAAGAACTTTCCGAAAGATATGAAACTGCTGAGAGCATGTGTGTACCTAATTTGAACCTGCTGAACACATACTCTCTGAATCATCATTTAGGTGGCAACCTAAGTCTGCAAAAATCAAAGACTCTCTGAAGTGGTTGGACTCACTGAAGATTTTATCAAACCTTCTGAAGAGCTGCATCATCTGATGTGTTGAGAAAACTTACTGAAGACGTTCAACGTAAATTCTGCCAAAGTCAAAAGACTCTCTGCTCAAAGATTTAAAGGTCTCTAAACGTCTTCTGCTTTCTGCAAACGTCTACAACAAGGAAGTCTACAAAAGTTCCTGTTACTTTTCCCAAAAGATGATATATGAAAAAGAACTTTTATGCCTGCAGAAAAGTACACTGTGTGCAGAAAAAGTAAGGATTGTGCTACTGTTACCTACTCTCTGCTGCACCTACAAGCTATCAAAAGCTATAGGTCATCTCTCAACGGTAACCAAGCTAACCTCAATAGTTACATTTCTGGTCTCTATAAGTAGCTTCATTGAAGACTTTTGAAGATTGGCGAAGCCCAAGTGAAAGAGCTCAAAATAATATCCTATCAAGCTAACTCTCTGAAAAAGAAAATCCTGAAACAAAGAAGAAAATGAGTCAGAATTATATACTTGTATCTCTGTTTTTCCCTGTACCAAAGAAGTTCTTATTCCTTTGTATCATGAGTTATGCTCAGTCATTCCTTTGTACAAGAGAACCTGTGTTTAAGTTTCTTAGAAACTTAAACCAAACACATTTGTAAACACTTTCAAGTGTCTGAGAGCCTGGAGAGGCTTGGTGGAAGAAAGAATACTCGTTGAGCCTAGAGAGGCTTGTCTGTAAAAAAATACTGCGTGAGTTGCCTGGAGAGGCAATTGAAAACAAAGAATACTCGTTGGGCCTGGAGAGGCCAGGTGTGCAAATAATTCTCGTTGTAATCTTGCGGGATTAGTGAAAATCCAATGGAGTTTTGCCGTGGGACTGGACGTAGCTCATTGGGTTAGTGGGTGAACCAGTATAAATCTCTGTGTTAAGTTCTCTCTATCCTTATCTCTTTACTTTTAGTTTTAATTAACCAAGGAGGGTTTAAGAAAAGTTGTTTTATTAATTAGAGCAGAAAACGATCTTTTCTTTAAGAGAAAATAATTTCAAAAAGGGTTTTGCTCAACCTTCTGAGTTGCATCAACAAGTTGCTGAAAACTCCCAGTTTCGGAAGGTTGACCAAATATTGTTAAATCAGTTTTGCTTATTTGAAAGGTTTTCTGAAAATATGCAAAGGTTTATAAAACACTATTCAACCCCCCTTCTAGTGTTTCCTGTGATCCTAACAACTCGGACTCCAAATAAGAAAATGCCACAGAGAAACAGAGAATGTCATCTCACTTGAGGTAACTCCAACAATCTCTCTAGTAATGGCAATCGATACTTGGTTTTATATGTACTATCAATGATCAACACAATGTGGAATGCATGAAACAATTTGATCGCATCTGGATGAGTCCAGAATATATCCCTCACAACATCAAATCCGTCCACCCTTCTATGCCAATAGACCTACTTATCATCTTCCAATAATTTCATTAGATATTGCATCTCCGTTCTAGGACCTTTTTGAGATAATAGGTATCTTTGGCGGGCATTATATATCTGTAATAAAATAAAATATTATATACCATTATAAAAAATATAAAATCTTATCAATCTCACAAAAAAATAAAACCTCACAAATGCAAGTCATATGTTTTATAATGTTAGTAATATGTTCATTAAAATACCATTATACAACATAATATGTTTTTTTAATGTCAGTAATATTTTTTTATTTGCAAAAATAAATTTGATAAAATGCAATAAAGTACCATATATCATCACATTCCTGTCTGATTACTATGACGTTACCCTTTTTATGTTCTTTTAATGTCGATAATATGTTTCTTGGTTTCACCATATTTTTTGTCATACCAAAAACAACCTCCTATCTTCGCTTTTTAATTGTCCTGCATATGCATGACCAAACAATATTTCAGCTACCTCGTGGTTGAGATATCCACACAATACTTTAGCTTTCCACCCTTCACCTATTTTCTATGGCTTTCCTGTTATTTTGAATGGACACTAACATTTTTTTTGTTCTAGTTGCCTTCCGAATCAACTCATCCTTGTATTTTCGATATTTTCCACTCCTTTCACAAGCCAATGTTATTAGTGTCTTCTTTCCATTCCCTCGTAAATCTGACCTCTGAATAACAATAACAAATTCGTTCTCTTTGTAACGTCCTAATTATGAAAACTAAGGAATAATGACCATTGGAAGCAAATTCCCAAATTTACAGAATTATTTTTCATGACATTAGCCATATCATGATATAAATCCCTTACAACGGTTAGGTAACCAACGTTTACTTAAGCGGAAATTCCAAATGACCATTATACAATAATTGCCATTAGTTGGCTACAATAAGCTAAGGTAACTAATCCACGTGGATATCATTATTCATGTACAATTAAACCAAATTATTCTTTTCTAAATAACTCATAGGGAAAATATCTTTCCTACGGCACAAAGTCTTCCTTCAAGGCCTGGGACGAGTCTTCTACACATCTAAATAAAAATCCATAAACGTGTAGTGAGATCAACGTCTTAATGAGAATAACCAATGCATGCATGTGTGGGGGAGCAAACAGATTCAATGCAGCAACATAATCACGATACATTGGGCATGTACATAATAACTAAAAAACTTGAAAACCAAGGTTAAACATGAGTTTCTATACCCAAAAGCAAGGATCTTATCCCTTGACATGAAGCTAGACCTCAGCTCAAAATACAAGGAACGTCTCCTTTGGGGACATATAGTGTAACATCCCAATATTAGGGTCTAGAAATTATATTGGAGGCTCTAGGTTATGGTGTCGGTCGAGTATCAAAGCATCGGGAGTGGTATGTGGAGTAGGAGCCTTAAGGAGAAACTTAGGAAAGAATCTGGTATTTGAGCGGGGTTAGGAATTATGTCCTTAAAAAGATTGAGGGAAGAGTGTAATATTCTAGGTTATGATTATCAAATGAATTAAGCTAATAATGGAAGGTGTCTGAAGGAGAATGGGTTTGTTTTGGTCCCTCGAGGCATTGGTTAGGGGATTGGAGGACCTTAGAATCAAGGATTAGAAGAAGAGAGGAAAAACTAAGAACAAGTCAGCGCGCTCAAGCGCGCGGGAGGTCTAGGGTTGGGGGGGGCGCGCCTGGGAGGCGTCTGAGCGCTTGTTCTACTGCAGCAAGGGGCGTCCCTATTTTTGGAGCGCGCGCCGCTTGAGCGCGCGCGCAGCAGCTGTTTTTAAACAGCGTTTTCTCTTCTTTCTTCTCATTTTTCTTCTTTTTTCTCCTAGGGTTAGAGTGAGAGAGAGTAGAGGGTAGTGAGAGAAAGTGAGAGGGAGCTAAGGAGGTCTTGCATGGGGGTTCATCTTCATCACCTTCAACCTTTGGAGCTAAGGATTCTTGCTTGGTCCTTCATTTTCTTCCCCAAATCCTCCCTATTCAAGTGAGTGTGGTTCTCACCTTCTTGTATATATTGTTTGCCATCTCTTATATGCTCCCTATTCTTCCTCCCCTTACTATTATTGATGATTAGAGTTGGTTTTATGTAAAACTAGTGTGAAATCTTGGATTAATTTCATGTGTGGCTTTGTTGCCTAAACCCTAGGTTAGGAAATTGGGAATTTGAGGATTTTCTTGTATGATTGATGATGGAACCTTGATTATGTGATTATTTGAAGTAAAAAATAGGATTTATGTGTGTACTGCTTTGGATTGCTTGTTTTGGGATAGAACCCTAGGGTGTGGAGATTGGGGATTTAGTGATATTGAATGATTGTGCAATTGGATTGCTGTGAACCTTTCTTTAACCATGCAAATGCCATGTTCACACTCAATAAACCAAGTTCTCATGTTTTTGGAAAGACTTAATCATGTGTCATGTTTCTTAACCATGTATTATTTTACTTAATCATGTATCATGTTCCCTAATCATGTATCATGTTTCCTAATCAAGAATCATGTTTTCATGGGCCTTGGGCCAAAATATTAATCAATTAAATCATGGGTCTTCGGGCCAAGTCATTGGTCTTCGGACCAAATCATGTGCAATAGAGGTGATCCTCATTTGCTCCACGGCCAAGGAGTTAAATGGGGCTTCCTCAACAAATTAAAGTTCATATTGTTTGCTAATAAAATTTAATCAGGGTGGCCCTAGATGACGGTCCTTGGTCACATGGCTGAGCACTCAATCATGTTTAAAGAGAAAAGAACCCTGGGTGTTTGGGTCAAAATATTTCATGACTAACACTGCATTTATGATTGTCATTGGAAGGCTAACATTACATGTCTCAATGTGCCTTTATGAATATTTATATGAATGGATCAAGTTATGTTATTTTGTTGTACGTCATGTGTTTTACCTCCCCACACTGCACACACCTTTATCACACTCACTGGGATGTAGTCTCATCGAACGATGTTGGAAATCACTTTCAGTTGTGCAGGTTACCCCGATCCCTGGTGTTGAGCTGAAGGCGTAAGGGAAGTAAGATGTTTATGCTTTATGTATGATTTTATATTGTGGACTATGGGATTGTAATTATTGAGCGATATGTATATATGATTACATGGTACTGAATGTATTAATATGGATGTTTTAGTTTGGCCATTGAGGCTAGTTGTTGATGATATTGTAATATAGTTTATAAACTGCACTGGTGGACTATTTTGAGTTTCAGGTCAAGTTAGAGAATTGGGTAACGTCCAGTTTTTAGGGGAAACTCTGCTAGAATTCCGGTAGGGGTTTTTGGCGAATCATTACACTTCGTGTCTAGGTTCATTCCCTAAGTATTGGATTAAGGTTTTGTATTTTATTTAAAGACGTGAGATGTTGTGAAAGCTTAAGTAAGCGTTGGACTACCTAAGCAATTGTATGATGTGTTTATCGATACTTGAAATGACGCGAAATAATTTCAGAAATTCGGGAATAGTGTTTCCAACGGACATTATTCTTGGGTTTGGAAATTAGGACGTTACATATAGTTCCGCCAATACCTGAGTAGATTACTAACTAACATAACACATGGAAATTTCCTTTCATTTTCTTATACATGATGGTCCTAAACCCGTGATGGACGAAGCCGAAGTTGTTTTATTTAACATGATCGACTGAGACCCGTGATGGCCGAAGCCGAACTTGAATATTTATATTTTTACTTAAGGAACATGAGGTATAGTTTTTCACTTGAAGCAACTTGCTAGAAAATTCATTTCAAATGGAAAATGCCATGTGCAACATGGTATTGGCCCCCAAAACCCCTTATACTCCCCATAATTCCATAACCCTAAGTCTGTGCATACTCATGTAACACACATCCTCATGATTCACTTGATTCCTAGAGTAAGCATGAGTTATTACCAACAACAAAATCATGAGCAAAAATAGAAGGGAATGGAGGAGGGGGGATCATTTATGGAATTTTCTCACATAATGGAGGTTGGTGTCTGAGTTACACTCAGCTCTAGAGCAAATGGGAAGATCTTGGAGGGTTAGGGAGAGCTTCCTCTTCCTCTTCTCCTCCCAGGTCAAGAATGACCAGAGCCCTTCTCTCTTCTTTCTCTCTCTAGAAAGCAAACGTGTGTGGAAAATGAGTGGGGGAAACCCTGACTTTCTATTTTTAATAACTGATCTCGCGCATTTTCGCTCAAGCGAGAAGTATCTCGCCTGAGCGAGAATGACACCGAAGCTCCGTCGCATTCTCGCTTGAGCGAGAATTTGTCCCTTGATTAAGAATGTGATTTACGCTTGAGCGAGAACCTTCTCACTTGAGCGAAAATCAGATAGAGAACTCCTTGCTCTTTGCCTCTTTTTCCCTTGAGCTAGATTGCTCTCCCTCAAGCAAAAATATCAGCATAAATTTACCCCATTTTGTCTGATATTTTCGCTCAAGAGAAAATGCTCTCGCTTGAGCAAAAATCTCACAGAATTGAAACTCTATATTTCTATTCCCACTCACTCAAGCAAGCCATTTCTCGGTTGAGTGAAAAAGGGACGGTGTTATGCCATTTTAAACAGTTTTAGACCCCCTTTTACCTAATTCTTTTTTATAAAACCTCTTCTTGTTATAAATTCATCTATGAAAATGGTATTTAAACTTTCCCCTTAGTTCCACACTTCTATAAACTCTTATTTCACAATCTTAGCTTGAATTTCTTCTATGTTTAACTATGATCTAAATTCGATACAAAAATACTTGATTTTACCTGCAAACTTCCTCTAAAACTCTGAACCTCTAATCACTTTCCAACCCTCTATTCTTAATCGAGTCCTTGACTTATGTTTTTGTAATATTTCCTAAAGCTCTAATTTATGGGATGTTACAATTCTACCCCCTTAAATAAATTTCGTCCTCAAAATTTGTCTCACTAACTCTCGATTCTACTACCTTGTACTGTTTGGTAGCTAGTGAATTAACCTTTAATCATTTTCACACCTATTCCAACAACTCGCCTCCGGTTCCAAGTCGTATACTTACCCCTATTTTGCTAGTCGATAACCTCAATGTGCATGTATAATTGGCTCTAATACCTAAGAGGTGCGGCTGTGGATGACACTAAAAATATTTATCTGATTGTATTTGTTTCAAGATGTTTGAATTCAAATCATAAGGGGTAGGAATTTCAGTCGTAAAGGGTGAAATTGAATTGGAGGAGTTGAGGGTGCGGGTGAAGGGGAGAGAAGCAAGTTGGTCTCTGGTTCACACATTTTCCTATTCCTAGTTTCTTCCACAATGCAGAGTGAAGGGAGAAAAGAAAATACGTTGGAGTGAATGGTGTGTGGTGGAGTGTTGTGCGTGTGTTCACTGATGAATGCTTGTCGGTATATATATATATATATAACAAGTCGAAGTTAGGAACAAAGAAACAACCTTAAATTTCTAGAATAGTAGGAACAACGAATAGATTGCAATGGAAAAGGGATACCAGTGGTGTCTCTCTCTCACCGATCACCACCTAAAAGGGTTTCCCATCCTCCAAAAGGAGGTGCCTGGAAGAGTGGTATGCACAGGGTTCAAGGTAATCATTTATATAGGAGTACCCTTGTTTGGAGGCAGGTGCCCAACTCAACTTGGTTGGAAAGTCTACTCCGGGAGGAGTCTAAATCTTGGAGGGCTAAGTTTCACAAGGGAAATATTTTGAGAACCCTAAGGGCACTCAAATTTATCCCACAAAGAATTCCTAAGATTTAAGGTATGGAATTGCTACCACCAACAAGATCATGGTTTGACTTCAATTCCCCCTGAAACATCTCACCTCTACATTTCCGATATAAAATGTTATGCTCTTCAAGTGGGCCTAACTCTATATTCACTCTCTCCCTTAAGTGTAACCTCCCTTCCACACTATGTCTATAGCTTACTAGTAATTGTTTAAGGCTCCCAGTGCACATCTTGATTCTGTTAACTAGGCAAGGGTTACCTCTGGTGTGTTAGCCTCTGAGTTATCTAACTACGTTAAACATCATCACTTCTCCAAAGGTCCTAAAAGGGTTTCTAAATACACAATTTCTAATATGAGGAAAGGATTCATAACCTCTAAGGGATTTACTAAGATTTTAGAATTCTAAGCCCCAAATAACTCTTAGTTTGTTTAATCTTGTACTATAATTGATTAACCATTAGGTGTAAAGCTCAAGGCTCTAATTCATTACGGTTAAGTCTTAACTTAACACTCTAGCTTTTGCTAAGGTGTTGGTATGGGTCCAAGTGGTTATAGTTGGCATCTATCTCACCCTAATATCCTTCTAACACCACAATACCATTCAACGCCAACATTATCACTGCATCTGGATACCTATCTTCACCCTATAAATAATTTAAACCTTTCAGCTATACTCTCGGAACTTATAATAGCCTATAATCATACTTACAACCAATGAATTAGAATATAAAGACACATAATACATGGAATCACGAAAAAACAGTTAGGGTCTAAACACCTAGTATTCCTAACCTTAACAAAATAAATCTACTTAGGATTTTGGTACAATTTGGAAATTCCAAACCGCGCTGAAACTACCATTAAAGTTCCTGCCCGATGCTACCCCCTTATGAATGAGACTCCTACTAGGAAGGGAATCATTTTCTTTATGGGCTCTAAAACATGGCTTTGGTATCCTAGCCTAAAGCTCTAAGGCTACTTCTTAGGGTAGCTTAATTAGGACTTTCCATTTCTAACCGGTGTAATTTCATACTATCTCTCCTCACCGTTAATGAGGTTCAAGTTCTTAACTCCCTTGACTACAACTCGTGCACTATCATTAAAGTTATAGGTGAGGGCTTCCTACTAAAGGCACAGGTAAGTTTCTATTGGGTGCACCTAGGTGGTGCATGTAACATCCTAATTTCTTAATCCGAGAATAATACCCGTTGGAGACACTATTCCTGAATTCTTGAAATTATTTCAAGCCATTACCAGTATCCTTACATGCACATTTATAAAATGCTTAAGTAACTCAAATGGTTACATAAGCCCAAACAACAATCAAGCACCATAAATCCCATAATACAAATGCCAATCCGTGGCTCAGAAATACATCATCCTTAAATATAGAAATTTCTAGCCTAGCTTAACATGGTATATTATTTATATATCAGTTTCCCTCATGGGATTCACAATAAACAACTAGAGATGGAATAATCCACACAAAGAGCTTCAATCTCTCCGTCCATGCATCCAGCCAAAGAATCCCGCATAAATAAAATGTATCCCACAACACGGGGTGAGACTCATGTTTCAGTGAGTATAACTATGCATACAAGCAGTGTGGGGAGGGCAAGCAAATGAGATGCAACATATAATTCAGAAAATCATAGATAAACTAGTTTAATCACAATTCATCATAGCATCATAAGCTTAACTAAATTAAACATGATATGCATGACCTGGATTACCTGGCAGACAGAGTCTTTTCACTAATTCTAGGGCTAGACCTGAGCTCAGACTATAAGGAACGTCTTCCTTGGGGACTACTCCCGCCATTATTCTAGGGGCCGAAACCCAAGTTTTAATCTGGGGATCGAAGTTCAATTATTCTGGGGACCGAAGTCAAATCTTGATTAAGGTGAACTAGGGCCAGAGTCGAAACTGGGGCCGAAGATAAAATCCAGGGCAAAAGCCATTTTACTGGGGCCGAAGCCAAATTCATTTTTAACTTGGAGCCGAAGCTCAAATTAATTTTCCAATTAACTAGGGCCAAAGGCCTTAATGCAATGCTCACACATAACAAATAGCACACACCTCATGATTGATCTAAACATTATCATAGTAATAATAACACCCTAACTTGTGAACCCCTTGATAAAACCCCACAATCATCAATATCCACATATGATTCATGAATGTACATGATAGTAACAAAAAGGTGGGTAAAACCCTAAGCATCCCACACACAATTCCAAACTTCTAATCAACACCCATGCACAAAAAATCATGGAAGACCATCAACCAATCAAACACATACAAGACTAAAGAGAAGGGAAAGAGATATTAGGGTTCATTCAAGGGATAACAGCAAGAATGAGAGTGGGTGTGTGAGATATACTCACCTCAAGTGAACTCTAAGAGAAGGGGGATGAGTTGAGGGAGGTTGGGGTCGAAGTCCTTAGCTTTCCTCTTCTTTCTTTAAGCTCTAAGGTGTTTTCTCTCTCTCTAGAAAACCTCTCTTTAAAACTAACACGCGCATTCTCTCTCAAGCGAGAGCTTCTCGCTCGCTTAAGCGAGAGGTTTCTCGCTTGAGCGAGAATACTCCAAAGAGCATCCCCCTCTCTGGATGATTCTCACTTGAGCGAGGCCCTTCTCGATCAAGCAAAAATCTTCCAAAGAGCACCCACTTTCTCCCATGTTTCTCGCTTGAACGAGAACCTCCTCTCTCAAGCGAGAACATCAAAATCTACTTTTCCCATTCTTACTGATATTCCTGCTCAAGCGAGCCCTTCTTGCATGAGCGAGAACATCCGGATTGAAAATCCTGATTTCTCACTTTTAATCACTTCTAACTTAGTTTTTTCTTCCCCTTTCCTAATTCCTTTTATAAAACACCTTTCTAACTTAGTTCCTTTACTCTAAACCTCTTCCCCTCATTTCCGTCAATCCTCTAACTATATTCCTTCCTCCTCAATCTAATTCCCTCGTTCAACAGCCCTACTTTCTCCCTCATTTGTATACCTTGTAATCCTCTCTATCCTAGGGTGTGATTTCTCCTAGGTTCAGTCTACAGTTGTGTTTGGCTTAACACTTGGTTTTCCTTCTAAATTCTCTTAAAACTTATAGCTCTTAATACTTTCTCTAATTCCTCTCTTAATTCACACTCAACCCCCCCCCCCCCCAAGTTCTCATCCTACTTCTAACCTCCCTCTCGTGGCCGGATTCACAGCCTAAGGCTTCCACTATATTTTCTAGGCCTTAATTTTCGGGATGTTACGGTGCATCAACTCAGGTCAAACACCCCAAGGAATTTCATTTTCCTCTCCTATCTCATATTAATCTCTACTTAGTCAAACCTCTTCCTCATGCTCCTAAAGTCACTCGGTGATGAGATTCTGGAAAGTGTACCAAAATTTCAGCAGTATATTAGTAAGTAAAAAGTATCGTATCCACAGGGAACGGTTCAACTCGTATTTATTAGTGATCAGACTATCAAGTAAGAAACTATTTTTTATGATGATTGTTGTGCAAAAAATAAATTGAATAAAATAAATGAGATAGTAGAGATAGAGTAAGATAACGTTACTTGGATCAGGATTGAACTTCATATCATCGTACCCCTTACATATGTGATTCCCAATATTATTTATGAATATATTTCTACAATACCCTAGCCAAACTATATTATCCCATGTCGGTGTCCCATATCACGAGATACTCAGGAATAATTCATGCGGGTACTGCTAGACGACAAATTACCCCGGCTTGATTGCTCTACTCTTCCGTTCATTAACACTATCAATTCGCCCTATATTCCTATAGTGACTACTATGAAGAGACTGTCGCATTCCAATTCTTCAATCATCGATTCTCACTATATTCCTATAGTAACTACTATGAGTACTTTTACCAATCAAAATTCAAGTTTCCTATGTCTAGGCTTTCCCAAACTCGCTATTGTATTTACAAAACCATTTACCAATGCATCTTATAAAAACAACCTATAACTCCGGCACACAGGCGAAAGCTACGCATTAAGCAAAGTATAAAAGTACTGATATTATAGAATAGGGATTCATAATTAATAAATAGAATTCACATACACTTGGGGATTGAATCAACTACATTCAGCCCTATTGGAGAGTTTAGCTACCTATGGTAGCCATACAGACCAATGAAGAAACTGTCACACTTTTCTTCAATCCTAGCGTTGCTATCTCGGCAGCCCTTCGGGGTCTCCTCTGGACTTTGAGCCCTAAACTCTCACTCTACTCTTAGACTCTCTACCAAAAGCTCCCTATGATCTTTACAAAGGGTCCTATTGATAGATGAAGGAAAGCTATCTAAAATCTGGAAGGAATCTGTTTTGAAATCAGATTAGAAAACAAATCTGTGTTCCTGCGCTCAGTGCATCTGAAGCGCAGGATCCAGAGAGGAACCCTGATAGTTACGCTTCACCTGCGCTGAGCGCAGGTGGAGCGTGGAGCGCGTAACAACTTTCACTCGAGGTTGTAGAACGCTTGAGAAAGCATGACCTTCATATGACTATGCTTCTTCAGAGAGTCTCGTTGCTTCAGAGAACTTGACTCCTTTAGACAGTTTTAAATTCAGATGATGTCTCATTACCATAGATGATGTCTTAAATTCAGATGGTCAACTTAACTGAAATCAAAATAAATCCATTAAATGCATGTGCAAATTTTTAATAGTTAATAACAAAATATGTATTCATTAAAACATAGAAGATAAGTTAGTTCTCTTAGAAATTCTTTTTTAAATTTCTTGAGACTCAACATTCTCCCCCTTTTTAATGATGACAAATTTTGTTTTAACAAGGAAATCTAGAATATATCAGAGCATGATTTTAGAAATAAATATATCAGAGCCTGATAGATATAAGATTAGAAAATTCTCCCCCCTTAATCAGATAACTTAAGTATTTTAGGGTCCTCCCCCTAAGTATGACAACTTAAGTTCCTTTAGCTTTGCTTTTCTGAAACACTAAAACTCATATTTCTTGTTAGTATAACTACTCCTCCTTTTGTTATAAATCAAAAGGGATCAGAGCAAAATAAGGTTAGTGAATTCAATGCAATATATAATACAGGGATTTCAGATCATATTTAACGTTTCAGAGCATATACAAAAAAATAGTTAAGATAAATTGTATCAAAGCATTCAAGGCAATCAGAAGTCACTTGATTTGAACATGTAAAAAAATGTTTAAGGTAAAAACTAAAACAGAACATTATCTAAATAAAATGGCTAAGCATCATGGACAATGACTATCCAGCTTTCCTCCCCAATAAAGCTTCTTTAATTAGAGCTTTAATCTCCAGCCGATGCTTTTCAAGTTCAGTTAGCACTGCAACTTTGAGAAATCAGCTTGCCCTGCTTGAAGTTGTTATTGGGTTGCTATGATCTGATCTATTTTCTTCACAAGTTCTTCATGCTTCAATCTCAGCTCCTGATTCTCTTCTCTCAAAGCAGCATACTCTTCTTCAATATGCATCTCATAAAAAACAACAGAGAGATGCCTGCAGGAAAATCTAAAGAATTGGAAACCTTTGGGTAGCCCAAATAGTGATGGTTTCTGAACATCACAGAAATATTGAGTGAAGGGCCTTCTCTGAACTTTCCATTCTTCATGAAGGGGATGAGACAAAGGGAATTGTCCCGGGAAGAAATCACGCTTCTCCAAAGTATATAAGCTACCAACATAGATTGAATCTTCATCACTCCATGAAGTTCCAGATGCAGAACCTTCCTGCTCTCTTATGCTTGATAAGTGTTAGAATTGAGTAAATTTCTATGTAATTACAACACTTATTGGTAATGAATCATTGAATTTATAATCCAATTTCACCCTTCTTTGCTTAATTTGTGGCTCTTAAATTCATTGCAATTACATCTGAATTTGATGCTATTTTGATTAGAACTTTGGGAATTTTTGCAGAAGATGAAATATTGTACAGAGAAAGCATCAAGTGAGCAGTGAGAGAGACAGAAGCTGTGTAGAGCAAGATTCAAAGGCAAGGCAATCTGGGGAATTAGTTACTGCTTCCTGCGCTTCACCTGCGCTGGGCGCATGGAAAGCACAGGATTGCCATTTTATTACTGTTTCCTACGCTTCACCTGCGCTGAGCGTAGGCTAAGCGCAGGACTCGTAACTTTGCGTTTTAATGAGCCGTCCAGACAATTTTTCTTATAGACGGAAATACGGAGAGAGTTTTGGAGATACGAAGCTTTGTAGAAGAACAAAGACCATTCTGGAGCAAGAGGGAGACTACAAAAGAGCTGGAAGGCTTAGTTGCTATTCTTCTTCTTGATTCTTGTGGGTTATAATGGCTACCATGAGTAGCTAAATTTCTCTATAGGATTGAATGTAGTCGATTCAAACCTCATTTCTATTTTGGATAATTGATATTTAGGAATCCTTGTTTTATCAATACTGGTGTTTTTATTTCTATTCTTAATGCTTAATTCCCTTCTTGTAATGAAATTCTGATTTGATTTCTTGAATTCTGATTTGATTTCTTGAATTAGTTGGGAACCAGTTCTCTAAATCCGATTTGGGTAAAAACACTCAATAGATTGAATCACTAGGAATAGAATTCAATATATTTATAGCTTTAAAACAACTTTTCTTAATGCTAGGCAATTTGTTAAATATCCGAGGGATTGGTGTTTAGGGAATTGTTCTAAGAATTTCATAATTGAGGAATCAATATGAATGAAAATTATTTGTGCTTCAGTATTGCTAATTTTAAATTCCTAAATATTATTGAATCCCAACATACAAGAGGGGCGCGATAGACGAAGTTCAATTCTAGTTTCTCAACTGCTCAATTTCATCCAAGTTTCTCTTTGTCTCAAATTCTTTTTATTGCATCTTTAAATTTACTTTTCTCAAAACAAATTCAATCATCCCCAATCATTCTTACTCAGTAAGTTCGAGTTCTAAGAATTTATTTTGTATCGTTCCTCGTGGGTACGACAACCCCTACTTTTCATAATATTATACTGTTGCGATATTGTTACGCTTGCCAAGATCTCAACAAGTATTTTTGGCGTCGTTGCCGAGGAACGGTGTTTCAATTTAAAGTCTTAGTTCATATTATTGAGTTGTGAATATTTTTGTTTTTATTTTTATTTTGTTGTCATTACTTTATTCTTATTCCTCTCTTCTGAGCTAACTCTTGCTTTAGTTTCTGTGATTTATGCTCTTGCGAAGTCAGGTGTCTAAAGAGCAACTGGAGTTTGATCCTGAGAACGAAAAGACATACCGAAGGAACTGAAGCAAAAATAGGAAGAAAAGACAAGGACAAGCTATAGGAGACAAACTCAACACTCTCAATTCGTCCATCCAAAGTGAGATAAAAGCTGAAGATATGGTTGAGGAGGGAGAAAATCCCCCTCCGCCAAGAAGGAATGTGCGATGCAGCAAGGGCCATGATACTTTTCAAGCATAGCCATACCTGCTCCTACAAAATCCTTGAAGATGAAGCCAGTGTTTCTGAGCCTCATCAGTGCTCATCAGTTCACAGGATTGGATCATAAGGATCCATATACTCATCTCCCTACCTTTTATGAATTGATAAGGACTATGGGTTTTGAAGAAGGAGATCTAGACGTAGTGTACTGATGACTTTTTCCTTTTTCTTTGGCAGGTAAAGCAAGAAAATGGCTGAAATCCCACCCGAATCAAAGTCTGACAAGTTGGGATAATGTTGAAGAAAAATTTCTGAACAGATTCTTTCCTCCATCCCGGTTTATCAAAGCAAAATCAGACATATCAACATTTAGGCAGGGGGCTGATGAACCATTTTGTGAAGCTTGGGAGAGATTTAAATCATTACTGAGGATATGTCCTAACCAAGGTTTTGAGGACATTGCTCAACTCAACATTTTCTGCAATAGTCTCAAGCCTGATACCAAAATAATACTGGATGCTGCAGCACGTGGCACCATGATGTCTGTAGATGCAGAGAAAGCTACTAGGATTATTGAAGCATTAGCATTAACTGATCAGTAAGCTCAACATGGTAGAAAAACAGTGCAGAGGAAAGGTGTGTTAGATCTGAACTCTATAGATGCGATCTTAGCTCAGAACAAGATCCTTACTCAGCAAATAGAGGCACTCACAAAATAGAGGTCCAAGCTTCCTGAGCAGCTGCATGCAGTTCAGTCAAATCCTGGTCAGACACAGCAGTTAACTTGTGATTTTTGTGGAGGAGACCATCCAAATGGGCATTGTTCTTACCAAGTCAGCCAAGAAGAACAAGTGAAATACATGGGAAATCAAGGAAGACAAGGGAACTTCTCCAACAGCAATAACTTTTCAAACAATTATTCACAAGGTTGGAGAAATAACCAGAATAATAATTCTGGTTGGAGACAAGACATAGGGACTTCTGGAGGATACACTGGAAAAGTTCATGCAGTCTTCTATTTCCTATCAGAAGAATACAGAAGAATCCATCAGAAATTTAGAGACACAAGTTGGCCAGTTAGCAAAGGACATAGTAGAGCACCAAAAGGGAAAGTTCACAGCTAACACCCAAACTAATCCCAAGGAGCAGTGTAATGCAATCACTACAAGGAGTGATACATTAGTGGGAAGTGGTATAGGTAACAACTTAACAGTTGACGAGCAAGTGTTGCCAGAAAAAGAGAAGGACAAAGAACAGAAAAAGAGTGAGAAGAAAGCAAAGAGCTTAGAGAAGAATGGGTATTTAGAAAAGAAGCTGCCCTATCCACCTGCCCTATCCAAGAAAGCTAAGGACAAGATGTTTGCTCAATTCATGAAATTGTTCAAGGGATTACAAATCAGTATTCCTTTCCTTGAGGCATTGGATCACATACCCAGTTATGCAAAGTTTATGAAAGATCTTCTCACTAAGAAGAGAAAAATATCTGATGAAGAGCCAATGATGTTAGAGGTTGGCTGCAGTGATATTATTCAGAAGCCTCTACCACAGAAGACACAAGACGCTGGCAGATTCACAATTCCAGTCACCATTGGCAACTTATCAGTAAGAAAAGCAATGCTAAACGTTGGAGCTAGCATAAATCTGATGCCTTTATCCATGCTCAAGAGGATTAGTGATTTGAAGGTGAAACCTACAAGAATGAATTTGTAACTGGCAGACCGGTCCATCACACACCCATATGGGATAGCTGAAGATGTTCTAGTAAGGGTGGATATGTTTGTGTTTCCTGTGGATTTCATCATCAAGGACATTGAAGAAGATGCTGATGTTCCATCGATTTTGGGTCGACCGTTCATGAAGACTGCGAAGGTGGTAATTGATGTTGACCAAGGTAAACTCAAGGTCATCACACAGGATGATGATGTAATCTTCAACGTGTTCAAGGCAGCTCCACAACAAAAAGAACAACCAGATTGTTTGAAGGTAGACTCTACTGAGGGAGTCTCCTATGCCAACAACAGACCACAGTTGCAAGGGGTCAAGAGTGAAGGAACTAAGTATCAAGATGCTCTCAGAATGCGAAGGAAAAAGATTGGTACAAGTCCTAACAAGAAACTTACAAAGAGAAGAAATCAACTGCGAAAATCAGTGGTGGAGCCCAGATTTAAAAGAAGAAAAAGACCAACATCAGTTTCTGTTGAAGATGTTGGTAAGGCAAAAGGATTGACTGGAGGATTTGTAAAGGAAATCAGTGGTGCAACATCAAGGTTCACCACAAAATTCCAACTGCAACCACCATAAATGAAAAAGGCGTCAAGCTATATGACATTAAACGAGCGCTTCCTAGGAGGTAACCCAGTGTTCTATTTATTGTTTTTGCATTTTTAAATTAAAAATTTTGTGTGTTATTATGTTAGTTAGGTTTTTGTGTTTGTTTAGTTTAGGAATTGTTAGGAACTAGTTGAGTAAGTGTAAGGGAGAGAAAAGTGGAAACCTTGATCATTGGGAAGTAGCAGAAAAATTTGACTAAGTGTTGCAGAGCTTTTATTCTGTTTTCTGCGCTTAGCGCAGGTAAAGCGCAGAAAAAGCTCAAAAACTCACTATTTTCTGCGCTTCACCTGCGCTCAGCGCAGGTAAAGCGCAAAAATGCCCAAAACATTCTGTTTTGTGCGCTTCACCTGCACTGAGCGCAGGATAAAGAGTAGCGACACGCTAAATGAAAAACTGACACCTGCGCTTCAGGTGCGCTGAGACCAAGTGAAGCGTAGGTACGCGCTGGTGGTTAAATTTAAAACTGAAACAGGGGAGGGTCATTCCAAACCTTCTCCCCTATTTTTCTTCAGAGCTCTTGTGTGCGTTTCTCTACAGATTACTCGCTTTTTCTTCCCTTTTTCACCGACAAACCTCTTCCATTCTTAGTTCTTTTGCTGTATAAGGTATGTTTTTGAGTTTTTGTTTAACTTTTACCGATTAAAATACTTTGTTTCTCTGTTTCGATTGATTGAACCTTAGGCTAGCGAACTTAGGCTTGTAGAGTTGCATATTTTTAGGATTGTTCATCAATGTAGCCTTTGGGTGATAAGCTAGTTGTGGTTTATTATTTAAACTGAGACTGTTGGTGTGCTCTGTGATATTGCACTTTGATATGGTCAAATGTGGTGATACTTTGTTTCTGTTTTAATAATTGCACTGCCCATTCTAAATGAGTTTAGGACTATTTTCTGCTAAATGCTTGAACAATCCTGTTTGACTGAGCCTGATAACACTTATGACATGAATGCTCTGTTTTGGGTACTGTTGGTTCCACTGAGGAATATGATGTCATTGATTTTTCATGCATTGCAAGTTTTTCCATGATTTTACTGCTAATATTTAGAATGTAGTTGTTCAGTTTATCTGCATATGAGTTATAGTGATATATGGTTGATATTCTGTGTTAAACTTTTGTAGATGGTTCACACAAAGGTGACCACAACCATTAATCCCTCCAGTTCCAGGGCAAGTAAAGGAAAGAGGGCACGGTCTGACCCTCCATTTGATGCAGGTAGATTTAAGGATTCCCAAGCTCAAGATAAATACAGTTACATCCAAAAATGTAATTTCATTGTGGGGAGGAGAGTTGAACTCAATGCTGAGGAGTTCGCTGAGTTTAATCAGGAGATCACTAGGAGGAGATGGCGGAGAGTAGCTGAGCCAGATAGATTCTATGATCCAGAGCTTGTTAAGGAGTTTTACTCCAATGCTATGGGAGAGTCTGGTGGTGTAATTGACAAGAGGTCTTACGTGAGGGGAAAATGGGTAGCTTACGATCGTGACACGATCAATGACTTTTTGGGTAGCCCATCTCCCGATGATGCGGAGGATTTTCCATGCCAGTACCATCAGCTGTTGAGAGAGATTGGTAACTATGGGCATGACGACCTGGATACCAAGACTGCTCACTACCTCGATTTTCCTGGGCGTACATATAAAGTTAATCAATATGGGGAGGGAGCCATGATTATGAGGAAGGACTTGCGCAACATATCTCAGATGTGGATGGTCCTGCTGTTGGCCAATGTTAGGCCAACCAACCATCTTTCTGACATCACCATTGAGACAGCGCACCTCCTCTACTGCATTCTCTCTACAGCGGATGTTGACATCGCCAGAGTAATTTCTGAGAAGCTCTATCTTATGGTTAGGACTGTAGTGGAGCGTCGCAGTGAATGCTCCAAGATCAGTTTGGGATTCCCAACCCTCATCACAGCCTTGTGCCAGTCTCAAGGGGTTGAGGTCCACCCTACCGCTACTATCAAGGGACCTATCACCAGAAGGTATATTGAGACTTATTGTATACTAGATGAGGAGCTGGAGCCGCCTCCAAAACCCCAGGACAACCATCACTCTCCACCACCACAGTAGGCACCACTAGCTGACATTCCACCTCACATCTTCATGGAGCACCTTTGTCTCCAGAACATAGTTGTTCATAGAGGGATACTTCACCTCTAGGACCTTTTGTACCATAATGTGAGAGGACCTCACCCAGGCATGCCACCGAAGCAGTTTCAGGAATATCTGCAGTGGCCTGGGGACAGGCCTATTATTCCGGGGGGAGGTGGAGCAGCAACAGGGGATGGGGCTAGAGCAGCACATGATGAGGATATACATGATGCAGAGGATGATTATTTTTTTACACGGTGTTTTCTTTCTTTTATTTTTTTCTTTTCTTTTCTTATTTTTTCTTTTATTTGATACTTTTGTACATATTGCAACAATTATGTTAGGATTGATATTTTGTTTCATTTGAGAATTTTCTTTGTTAAGTTAGGATTAGAATTTCGTTTTATTCTCGTTATAATTAGGAATATAAAAAATTAGTTAGGATTAGTAATTTTAACTTAGGACTTAGGAAATAAAGAATTTGATGATTGGAGTTCAACTAAATGTCTCAAAGCTAGTACAGTCAAACTAACTGAATTAAGAGGAGACAAAGGAATTAAGTGGTTGAGTTCATAATCAGTTAGGATTAAGATTTTGTGCAGGAAGATTAATTAAGATAGTTAATTGTGCAATAGGTGATTTACTCAAGGAAAACAACCATAAGCTTGTGAGTTCGTGTGACCAAACACTTTGAGAGTTTTTCACTGTTGTTTGTCAATTGCTATTGCTTGAGTTTTTGGTTATATTACTGCACATGAAAAGCATGGAAGTGACTAAGGAAACTTGTTAAAAATGTAAATCACTCAATGCCAAATAGCCAACTTGTGAATAATATTTCCTGTTTTTGATAGCCCATTTGAGCTTGAAATTTTCTTGGATTTTGCACCATAGCCTTGTTACTAATCATAATCTTTTTCCCTTACACACTTAGGGATAGAGAACATAGGTGCATTTTATTCAATAAGAATGGGCATTGGTTGGTTGATTATAATTGAAAAAGGGAATAGTGAGTAATTGTATTCACTCCTTCTTATAAATAAAAAAAACTACATATGTATAAAGGAGTGAATTACCAAAAAAGGCAAAAATTTGTGCAAAAATGTTTGAATCCAAGAATGGGATGGTAAATTGAGAGTCATTTGAGAAAATTGTTTAAATTGTAGTTATGCTCTCTTTTCTTATCGATTTATCCTGAAAAACCATGATTTCTTGGTAGTCAGGCCTCATTACAACCCAAGAAAGACCTTATGATCCATGCTAATTATGTGTTGTATGTTAACTGAAAACAACTAGCAATTTTAATTGTTCAACTGCAGTGGAAAAATTGAGGGAAACACTTACCTATGAGAATTGAGAGAATTTCCTTGATTTTATCATTTGTTGTTACAATTGCTATTCTTGAGAGATTGGATGCATTTTTATCTTATTTTAATTGATAATTGGAGTCACCATTTGGTTCTAATTTTTAATCTGAAATTTGGAAAGTGATAATTGTCTAGCAAGAGATGCTTAAATTGTATTTTTGTCAGTTAAAGTTCATAGTTAGGAATTGTAAATAATTATCTATATTTGATTTTCTTGCTTGAGGGAAAGCAAGAAGCTAAGTTGGGGGGAGTTGATAAGTGTTAGAATTAAGTAAATTTCTATGTAATTACAACACTTATTGGTAATGAATCATTGAATTTATAATCCAATTTCACCCTTCTTTGCTTAATTTGTGGCTCTTATATTCATTGAAATTAGATCTGAATTTGATGCTATTTTGATTAGAATTTTGGGAATTTTTGCAGAAGATGAAATACTGTACAGAGAAAGCATCAAGTGAGCAATGAGAGAGACAGAAGCTGTGTAGAGCAAGATTCAAAAGCAAGGCAATCTAGGGAATTAGTTACTGCTTCCTATGCTTCACCTGCGCAGAGCGCAGGATTGCCCATTTTGTTACTGTTTCCTACGCTTCACCTGCGCTGAGTGCAAGCTGAGCACAGGACTCGTAACTTTGCGTTTTAATGAGCCGTTAAGACAGTTTTTCTTACAGACGGAAATACGGAGAGAGTTTTGGAGATACGAAGCTTTGGAGAAGAACAAAGACCATTCTGGAGCAAGAGGGAGACTACAACAGAGCTTGAAGGCTTCGTTGCTATTCTTCTTCTTGATTCTTGTGGGTTGTAATGGCTACCATGAGTAGCTAAATTTCTCTATAGGATTGAATGTAGTCGATTCAAACCTCATTTTTTTTGGATCATTGATATTTTGGAATCCTTGTTTTATCAATACTGGTGTTTTTATTTCTATTCTTAATGCTTAATTCCCTTCTTGTAACGGAATTGTGATTTGATTTCTTGAGTTAGCTGGGAAGCAGTTCTCTAAATCCGATTTGGATAAAAACACCCAATTGATTGAATCACTAGGAATAGGGTTCAATATATTGATAGCTTTAAAACAACTTTTCTTAATGCTAGGAAATTTGTTAAATATTCGAGGGATCGGTGTTTAGGAAATTGTTCTAAGAATTTCATAATTGAGGAATCAATATGAATGAAAATTATTTGTGCTTCAGTATTGCTAATTGCAAATTCCTAAATATTATTGAATCCCAAAATACAAGAGGGATGCGATAGACGAAGTTCAATCCTAGTTTCTCAACTGCTCAATTTCATCCAAGTTTCTATTTGTCTCAAATTCTTTTTATTGCATCTTTAAATTTACTTTTCACAAAAAAATTCAATCATTCCCAATCATTCTTACTCAGTAAGTTTGAGCTCTAAGAATTTATTTTGTACTGTTCCTTGTGGGTACGACAACCCGTACTTTTCATTGTATTATACTGTTGTGATATTGGTACGCTTGCCAAGATCTCAACAATGCTCCAATAGGAAGTCCTGACCCAATCTCTATAAACGTGATCAAGTCCTCCTCCATTTATCCTCAGGTAACTGGGTAACCTTCTCCATTGTTCAGCAGTCATGGGCTTAAAGTGAGTTGGATAGAAAGGATACACCTTAAGGTCTTTCTTCTTCTCATCAGGACCTTCAGCAAGGGGATACCTTGGAATGATCCTGTCAGGGTGCACAAGTATCCTGGTAGACAGCTTCATTGAATTTGGCAAAGGAGGCTTAAAGTCTCTACAACCTGAAGCCTTCATGATATGTTGGTCAATCAGTTCAGTTTCCAAACATAATAGCCTAACTACAACCCAGTCTTCATAAGACAACACATGTTGGTCTTCAATAAAAGGATCCAGTAGCTTCCATTTGTGATTAGGAGGTTGTACTCCTCTTCTGATCTTTTCTACTTGATCAGGCAGAATGTGTTCTTCTTCACCACGCTCTCTCTAAGCTTGCAGCCTTCTATTCCCTGCCTCTTCAACTGAATCCAGATGCAATCCTCTAGGTGTAGCCAGGGGGTGCAACTTTAAAGAACAATAGTTCCTTATACAGATTGGGGAACTTGGGAACTCTAGGCCTTTCCTACAAGGTGACATTGTAGAATCTATGAGGCACTTCAGCAGCAACCATCATCTCAGCATCTGTTAGGAATTGCAGTGGCAAGTCATAGGTTGGGGCCTTAGAAAAATCCATAGTCTTATCCTTCAAGAGCACCTCTCTTAGAAGATTTCTCCCTTTCCACACACAACCATCAGACTGTGAGTGATTGGAATTCTCTTCAGACTCAGCACCAGACGATTCAGATCATGATGATGATTTGGGTGAGGGGGATGGGGATGGGCTCTTCTCCTCATTAGAAGGTGTCACATTCCCAAAGATTGTTTTTATTCTCTTGGGGGAAGCAACTACTGGTTTTTGTACCACGTTTTCTTGCTTCTAACCTTCTTTTTCTTGCTTTTTCTTTTTCAATTCTTCTAACTTCCTCTTCCTCTCAAGTTCAGCAACTTGCCGAAATTTGATGGCTTCTTGTTGTTGTACAAAATGGCTTCTGGTAATTCTTTGAGTAGCCTCAGGAACTAGGGAGCGGAGTCTTCGCCTCTTTATCTTTCTTGCTTTGGCACTTAGCCTTCTTCTCTTCAACCTTGAACTTGCTTGCTACAACCTCTCATCTTCAAGAATAGCTTGCTGTGCAGCAATAGCTATTGCATGGTCTTGAGCTTCTTGTTCTTTAGCTTTTGCTGCTTCCTCAGCTTCTAATGCATTTGATTCTCTCGTTCATTTACAATTGGATTCTTCATCTGTTAAAATGCATCGTTCTCAATTTCCAGAACAGATTCAAATTAACCAAACAAGCGTCAATCAATCCAACAATAATCTCACTCAAGAACTAAGCGAACTTGCGAGACCAGATTAAGCGTACTGGTTATGAGATTTCTAATCCTTTACCTCCTGAATTAAGCAAACAATTGGTTGTTTAGAATTAAGCAAACTAAAACAAAATTCTAAGTGAAGAATATAATTGAATCATCAACAAGCGTTCAAATCCAATTCAAGAAACTAAATCATAATTCTAAAGGAGAAGATGAAATTGAATCTACTGCAGAAATTGAAATACGAGTTTAAATTGAAATAAACCTCAGAATCCAATGTAAAATCACTCAAGAATAAATCCTCAGAAGTTTAGCCGTCCATGAGAGGAAGAACAGAAAACGAAATTGCAATAGGAAGAAGAAGAAGAAGAAAAAAAAAACCAGAGAGAAGACAGAGAGAACAAAGCGTCCCCAAGAATCTCCAATCTGTCCCAAAATGAAAGAGTGAAAATTCTCCCTAACAGAATCGTAACTACCTCTCTTATATTATTCTCCCTAGAAGAGGTAAAATGGGCCTAGACTAATAGGTTTCAAGCCCAAAAGACTAAAACTACTTCAGAAACTACTTGAGAGACTTGTTGTTCCCGCTCAGCTTCAGACAACTTCTGAACGCCAACTTGAAATTGAAAATTGAACCTCGTCTCTCAGTGGAATATAGCCATATAAAATATCAAATTAAAGCCCCGGATCTTATCTTTCCAATGCCACTGGAATCACTCAAATCGGACACCTATAGCTCCAGATATCAAGCAAACAAGACAGGTAGGTCAATAGGCGTAAAAATCCGAATTTAAACAACATTTCTAGTTAAAGCCCAATTAAGTCCAATTTGATAAATTCCAATTAAAACAGTGGATTTAATCACAATTAGAGTCCAAGAAAGCTAAGATTAATTATGCAAAGTGTGAATAACAATGTGTTCATCAAATTCCCCCACACTTGCCCTTTTGCACTCCGGGCAAAACACCACATGAAACCAAAGATTAATTAGGAGCAAGATGCAGATACAAATGGCATAATTATCAAGAGATCCAAGGAATTCATAGGAGTAGGCAAAATACAACATCCAAGGAATCATGGAGTCAAGAAATACATGAATGGAATTCTCAATAATTTAGAAAACAAGAGGGTAGATCAAATCAAAGGGGTTAATCAAGAATGATAGAATCCTCACAAGACAAACTATCTAAATGAAAGTTGTCGAACCTGCACAAAATTAAACTTATAATTCTCCGATCTGCAAACTACTTGTAGTAGAATGGTATAAACGGGTCAAACCCTGAAGATCCACTCAAATTAATCCTTCTTTAGGGGGGGTGTTTGATTGATTGGAATAAACTGAAGAAAATAAAAGATCAAGTTAAAAGCAAAGGTTGAATCAATTCAAGACAATATCAATCCTAGGAATTCAGAGGCTATTTTCATGGTAAATCATTGGTTATTAATAACCTGAATTCAAGAGATTAAATCTATCAACTTAGAATCATGTGGAACCCCTACAATGATCCCGGATTCACTACTGAAATAATTCCCAGAATTCAATTGATTAAGATTAACAAGATCAAATAACCATAAAATCTTCTGTTAGATCCAAATCAATTTTATAAACGGAACCCAATTGAAGTAAATAATTAAATGAACACCTTCAATTTAATTGCTTACTATATGCTTTTCAATCATTGTATGATGATTAACCAATCAAGAGTACAACATACATCAATAACAAATTTCATAACCAAAACATGTTAACCAATCAAGCTTTGATAAAAGAAATATGGAATTGAAGCAAGTGGAGTAGAAAAGCACGGTAGATGTAATTCAATCAACATGTAAATGAAGATCAAACCTCAAAACCAAGATGAAAATAAGCTTTAATCCTTGAATTGAATAAAACTTAGCCTTCCATTAAGACTTTACAAAAAAATGAACAAAAGTAAATGAAACTCTTAGTAATTTCTACTACAACTTGGATGCTCTTCTCCCTAGCAAGCCCTCCTATTTATAGGAGGGGAAAAGATGCCATTCCAAACATGATCACTCAGCAATGAGTAAGCATGTTTTGTCCACAAATGGACTTATTGATCAATTACCTAATGCATTTGTCCATTGCTTTGAATTATTCACCTACTCTAGCTATCATTCACCTACTTGTCTCCCACTTGAACCGAGCATATCATCCTCAATCTGGCAGAATCCAAGAGAGTTGTCTTCATATGAAATCAAGCTCTGGATCTTAGCTTTCAAATGCCACTGGGTTGAGCCCAAAAGGAGTTTTCTAGCCCATGTTATGGCCCAATCATTGAGTGCTGGTCAGGTTTTCATATGATGCTGACTATTCGGTCTTCCAAGCCCATTTCGACTCACTAGCCATCCGATTTAGCTTTTGGGTTCTTCCTAAAAGTTGTAGGGCTCTCTTTTATCTTTCCTACAATGTAAAGAACATAGTTTTTAGATGTCTATAACTCAAGTTATGCTTGAAATACGAAAACAGTTTAATGCTGAAAAAAATGTAATTGAGCCCAATATGAACCTGAATTGGCATAATATGCTTATGACTTGTTAATTAAGCATAAAAAATGCATTAAAAGGTTAAATTTGAGGGATGATTAATTTGTATAATTTGTATTTATCAAATTCCCCCACACGTATCTTTTGCATGTCCCGGGCAAAATTGGAAACAAGCATGAATTATTGACTCAAAATGGTGCTTTCCAATGAAATTAGTGAAATGTAAAGAAAACATGAGCTAGAGGTGATTACAAGACATCATAACATTCATGAATTCTTATCATTATGCATCTCAAAAATAGAAAGGCAACTTCAATTGAAAATAGTGGATTCAAATTGATAGAACCTCGCAAGAAGTACTCTCAATCTCTCAAGTGTTTAAAAGGTCTGTGTTTCTCTCAAATTCGACCCATGAAAATTACACTATCATAAGCTTGCTTATCTTCTACTTATCCACTGAAAATTACACATACACCCACAAATTAAGAAGTCTTTATTAGGGTACTAATGGAGTGACAATTATGGAGAGGTACAAACAAATATGACAAGTTAAACCAAAGAGAGTAAAAGAGGTTTGGAGAACGAATCCAAGTAACAAGTGTGATAGATACTTATGAAATCAAACATTGAAGTTTAAGTACATCATTCAATCATTTGGATTCTTCATTCTTTTGCATATCTTCTTTTTTTTTCTTTTTTTTTTCTTTTTTTTTACATAACAATGAAGCACTAAGTATGTAGCAACCCACATAATTAACATTCCCCCACACTTGTTCAAGAATCCATTCTTATGATAAATCCAATACTCTTCTATTCCATAAGGTTAGGTAAAAGTTTGGTTTTATACTTAAGTATGGAACGAGAGACAACAAATAAGGCTTAAAAAGGGTGATTCAAAGGAAAATAATGTAAGGTTGGCTATTTAACTGGGTAATTTATTCAAGTGAAAGAAAAATTTGCCTCAATCATTTTTGTTCATGCATGTGCAAGAGTAGTTTCAAAAAGAATCAAAGCAAGTTCTAAAGTAACAAATTCCATGGGTGAAAATCACACAAGAAAGAAAGTTTAATTTGTCAACAAGGCTCAAATCCTCATGGCTAATAACTATCAAAATTGATCCATTCAATTCAAATCTCTGTTGCCAAACCAATTAATTTCAAGATGTTAGGAATAAATTCAATCATATAATAAAAATCTTAAAATCACCTTTTTTTCTATGTTTTGTTTTACACTTTTTAACTTTACTGGAAAGCTTAAAACAAAAACAAAACTTCTTTTTTTTTAAACTAACGGGATGCGTATCAAGAGTTAAACATAACTCCTTACTCTGCCGTCCTATTAATTTTTTTTTTTTAAAAAAATGGACCATATTTTCCCTCCCCCCAACCTAATCAAGACATTGTCCCTAATGTCTTTATAGATTGGTGATTTTTTTTTAAATTGATATTTAAATGAAAAACTATACAAGCACAACTTTAAGAGGAAGGAAAGTTACAATCGAAGAGTGGTATCAGGATCTTCCTTCCTTCCATCATCTTTGTTATTCTTGTCCACCTGCTTTCCTGATGCATAAGGTCCAAGTGAAAGGTTCTGCATTTGTTCAAGAAGTTCGTTAGCATTTGAAGAGCATGCCATGATTCTTTGCAGTCCTTGAGGTATGAATCCTTGATGCATAGCTTGTTCCAGAAAACTTAAAAATCCATTATAAAAACCATTAACATTTAAGAACCCTAATGGCTTTTGGTGGAAGTTAGAATTGGCCCAAGACACAACGGTGAAGATATCTTCTAAGGTTCCAATACCACCAGGTAATGTAATAAATGCATCAGATTTGTATAGCATGTAACACCCGCATTTTTGCTTATATGCTGTTATTGTGTGATATAGTGAATTTTGAATGATTAAATATTTTTATTCATCAAAATTGGTTTTTAAAAGGTTAGAAATTAATTTCCTATTTTTCTAGAATTTTTGGGAATTTTTGGGATTTTTGGTGCAAAATGACATTTGTACCCCTACACTTTTTGGAACCGGAACAAAATGCCCTTGATTTGAAACACCAAAATCTGCAACATTTAGCAAAAATATCTCATTTTTCCCTTCCAAAACCGTGAGCCATGTGATGGTATGGCACTTAACTTGTCTTGCACATTTCCTTAGTCAAAGAAGTAAGAAAGCCATCATTCTTTCTTACACTTGCACCATACCTCCTCATTTGCATGCAAACCACTTCTCACTCTTCATTTCTCTCCTTCCAAACCGTGAGCATTCCTCTTCTCCCTCACACTCTCCATTTCTTCTTTTCTTTCCTACACACACTTGGTGAAAGGTTCCATTTTTGAACCTTAAACCTCAAAATCTAGCCTACATCCTTTGGAGAAACTTACTTGGGTGATCAAAAGGAACATCAAGAGGAGATTATCTTTGAAGTTGCTGCACCTTTTCCAAGTTTAATTTCCTTAGGTAAAGGGGGGGAGAACCTTGAACTCTAGTAGGATTGGTGACTAGAGTTAAGGATTACCCTTGATCCTTGTCTCTAACTCTTTTTCCTCTTGAAAAATGAATTTTTGGAACCTATTCCTTGGAGGAAATGGTTCGGCTATGTATATATAATGGCTGCATGTGTGTTTAAAAATTGTTATGATGCTTAAAATGTGTTTCTTTGGTGGTCTTGGATGCATGCAAACCATGATTGTTGCTTGAAAAATTTTCCTCTTTTCCTTGTTTTTGGTTCGGCCTTGGCTTGATGGAAGGGCTGCATGTGTTTGAAAATTCATTTGGTACTTGAAATATGTTTATATGATGAATCTAAGTACATGCAAATGGTTGTTTGAATTATGAAATTGGTTTGTATGATTGGATCATGAAAATGTCACCTTTTTGAACATATTTTAAAAGTATGAACTTTATGATGATGATTGGTATGTTTGAGTGAAATAACATGAAATTGATGAATTAGAATGCTTGTATATCACCATACTTTAGTTTGCTAATTTTTGGAAATTTATTGAATTTTGTTGAAATTCATGTGTTCTTGATAATGTTCTTGGTGTTCATCATGTTCTTGTTCATGTTCATGAGAAACTCATGAAGTGAATGTGTTTGATCTTGAATTGGTGATGAGGAAAGTGTTAATGTGTTTATGGGCCTTAGTGGCCCAATAAGTTAAAAAGGGCAACCACTTAAAGTAACAAGTAAAGTTAAAAAAAAAAAAAAACTCATCAAACTCACCATAAGGCCAAACAAAAATAACAAATGCATATTGAGCCTGGATTAGTGTTGGGCTTCAACTCTAATCCTACTCATCAAGATCAAAGACTTAAAACTAAATTAGTGGGCTTACTAATCCAACTCACTTAAGTTCAATAAACAAATTCACTTAAGGTAATTAAGCAAGGAAGAATTAATTAAGCTAAAGTTAATTAACCCTAATGGAGATTAACCTTAATCTTAATCATTAATCACTAATGAAGTATTAATCAAACTAATTAAGCCTTAATGATGATTAAGAACTAATTAATTATGATTAACCTTAATCAAACGTAATTAAAAGCTTAATCCAAGATTAAGGAAGAGATTAAGGGATAATTAGGGATTAATTAGGATCTTAAGTAAGGATTAAGACTTAATTAAGGAGAATTAAGATTAATTATAGTTTAGTTAATGAAGACTAATCATAATTAATGGTTAAATCCAATCTTAATTAGACATACAAGACACAATTATAAGTCTTAGTAAGCTATAGGACTCAAGTGAAAGTGATCATCACTTCAAAGAACGAAACATTAGTACAAACTAACATAAAAATTTTTAACCAATACACTCTTTTTGCATAAGACTTGAGAAGCTTAGTGAGAGAGTGCGGTCTTAACCCGAGATGGGGTTTGGTTTTCCTTGTGAAGGGAAGACATTAAATCGGGCCGTACCACGGGAAAGTGGTGACGTAGAATGATTCGATGGGCTTTGCCTGTAAGGATGTGTATGCTTTGAAACCTTGATGTGTGTCATGCATCATAAGCATTAATGACATTCGAGGTTGAAGACCTTACGACCTATATGGCAGTAACACTCGGTACAGTGTGAAATCGGTTGGGAAGGGTGCAACTGGGTTTTGCAAAGAATTCCAGTGGGTCCCCAAAAGGGACGCCAGCCCTGAGGATAGCCTAGCTCCCGGAAGATCTCAGGTGACGTAGATTAGCTCCCTACTGTCGAGATTGGGGAATCCAGCTTAGCTATTCCTGTCGCTCTCATGATTTTTCGAGGTCAGTTGAGATTGTCTGGAAGAACGCTTAAATGATTTGGCCAAAATGTATGTGCAATGCTCTTTGTACCAATGCTAGTACAGACTCTAACTCCTGATACGTTGTACATATATGGTCGGGCAGTTGTTGTGTGCACTGTGGATGGTGATTTTTCCCCGGGCCCTCATGCATTAGATATAGCATTGTAATTGCAAGGCATGCAATAGTTTGAATGCGTCATGATTATGTTATGTGTATTTACTTGTTGCTTGAATTGTTTGAAATTCCTGTGTGTGTGCTCTAGTACATCATATCCTATGTTTTGTGAGTTCATGTGATGTGTTCTCACCCCTTCCTTTCTACTATCTGGTTGCTGTGTCTCTTTCGTTACGTCGATAGCCGGCATTGGAGATCCTCGATATGACGTCAATGAGGGTGGAGCTACGCTGGATGCCCAGGGGTTCCTGGAGGGTGACGGACATCCCTAGAAGATGTGTCTTCACCGGAGAGGTCCGAGTCATCATCACTCACGCCTGGCCTCCCGTTAGTACCTGAAGTAGACTTCATTGTACCGGTGACTCTCGAGTTCCAGACACCACCTAACTTAGTGCGTTATACTACCTTTCGTCCTTCGCGTCACCGTCCTGCATCGTCTGTGGCATCACGGTCATCCAGGATTGAAGACTCGGTTGGGCCAGACTCCCCCAGATACTCACCCACTTCTGAGGCTTCAGGCCCACAGCCTTTGCGTGCTGATGCGCAAGGCCGCTCCCTCTCGGATGAGTTAGAGTTGATTATCATTGATGATACGTCAGAGGAGGAGGAGGATCCGGAGGAGGACCCGGAGGAGGACCCCTCTAGCGACGAGTAGGATAGTGTTGTTTGAGTCTAGTTAGTGGCAGCTCTGATTTGGCGACCTCTCTTTTGTATTTTATTGAGGTCTTATTTATTTCAGTTCACTTCTAGAACTCTTATTTTGATTTTTCTATTGTATGGCTCGAGAAGTACACTATTTCTGTCTATAACTTTATGCACTGTTTATTTCCATATGTTGACTTGCAAATGTATGTATGATGTACACTTACGTGGCGTGATGATTACTCTCGACGTTTTATGAAAACAGGTTTCACAAGTAAGGAAAGAATATTTGATAAACACTTAAAACAGAATTAGAGATGTAGTAGGTTGACAACTACTAATCTATTTCAAAAAAAAATCCACATTTTTACAAACCCGCATATAGTACTTTCGTTGGTCACGTGTAACACATGTGCATTCTTAGTGGTAACTAGGGGTGTCGCATTAGGTGGTATCAGAGCTGTTCTTTCCTTTTGGCCTCGGGTATGGCCTATGATACCCCTCTCTCTGTGTTTACTCTGTGTTTGATTGTTTGTTTGTGTGAAATTGGATTGCCTTGTGAGAATTGATTGCTCTTGTATTACTCAACTGTGGTAAAGGTAGTATATATGAGAAATCGTCGTGTAGCGTTACTTATTCTTGCTTGAATGATTCTGCATGAAATGGAAGAAGCTGATTATGTTCTGTGAATGTAGGATTCCATGGCAGGAAGAGGTAACCCTGTGATGAACGATCTCCTAGGAAGGATCGTGAACGTTCTAGAGAACTAGCAGCAAACGTTGGACGAGATCAATCAATCCCGTAATCAGAACCAGAACAACATCCCTGACGCTTACCGTGGACTGTCTACCTTCAAGAAGAACAATCCGCCGCAGTTCAAAGGAGGTCATGACCCTGATGGATCCCAACTGTGGTTAGAAGAGCTAGAGAAGATTTTCTTGGCTATGGGGTGTCCTGACGAGCAGAAGGTAACTTTGGTTGTGTTTATGATGGTTGGAGAAGGCTCAGCACTGGTGGGAGTATGCCAGGCGTCAGTTAGAAGCTACTGGGAGACTGATCACCTGGAATCTGTTCAAGGAGACTTTTCTTCAGAAGTATTTTCCAACTGATTTGAGGAAGCGCAAGGAGGTTGAGTTTCTGAAGTTGGAACAAGGGAGCATGACTGTTGGAGAGTATGCTGCAAAGTTTGAGGAATTATCCAAGTTCTGCCCGTACTTCCAGAACACGGTAGATGAAGGATCCAAATGCTCTAAGTTTGAAAGTGGGTTAAGGCCAGAGATCAAGCAAGCCATTGGCTATCAACATATCACCGAGTTCTCTAAGATGGTCAACATGTGTCGCATCTTTGAGGATGACACTAAGGAGAGGCAAGCTCAGTGGAAGAATTTCGGCCCCGCAAAGGAACAAACCCAAGGTTACACAAGAAAGGAGGAGGAAACCTTATTTCGTCCCAAGGAACAACTTTGGCTCATCGTCTAGGAGTGTCGCAAGACCGCAATCAGTGGTTGCTAGTGGAGGAAGTCCTGCAAGCAGTACCGGCAATAACTATGCCAGCTGTCCACGTTGTAAGAGGAATCATCTCTTGAAGGACTGTCCAGTCAAGAACCAGACTGCGAACCCATCCTGCGGACCCATCTGTTATCATTGCAAACAAGGGTGGCCATATCAAGAGGGATTTCCCTGCTCTGAGAGGAAGTGGTAGCGGTGTTGCAAGTGCACCTGTGTCAAATCTAAATGCGCAAGCTGGAGGAAGGCCCAGAACCAGAGGCAGGAGTGTTTTACCATGAGCGGTTGCTGAAGCTGCTGAATCCGAGGGATCTGATCGAAGGTAAGTGTGTCATAAGTGGAATCCCTTTAATTGTATTGTATGATTCGGGTGCGACGCATTCTTTTTATTTCTCTGGAGTGCGGTGAAACGATTGAAATTGCCTGTTGCTAAATTGCCCTATGATCTTGTTGTTTCTACTCCTACTGCTAAACCTGTTGATCACTTCATTAGCCTGTTTGAACTGTCCAATCACCATTGGTGATAAAAACCTTCTCTGCTGATTTGATTTGTTTGCCCCTTTCTCAACTTGATATTGTTTTGGGAATGACTGGTTATCTTCCAATCGAGTCCAACTCGACTGTTATAATAAATCTGTTTGTGTTTGATTCTTCTTCTCCCGCTACTCTTAATTCGGTAAGTTCGAGATTCTTGTCCGCCAACCAAGTGAATGCTCTTTGAGAGAAGGAGCTCAAATCTATGTGATACTTTCTTCTTTGGAGGAAGAGAGCGGGAATCTGACATCAGTAAGCTGCCTGTGGTGAATGAATGTCCTGAAGTGTTTCCGGAAGATATTCCTGGTTTGCCGCCAGAGCGAGAGATAGAGTTTAACATAGAGTTGGTGCCTGGAACCGGACCTATTTCTATAGCTCCGTATAGGATGTCCCCATTAGAGTTAGCTGAGTTAAAGAAGCAGCTAGAGGAGTTGTTAGAGAAGCAGTTTGTTAGGCCTAGTGTGTCCCCTTGGGGAGCACCAGTGTTGTTGGTTAAGAAGAAAGACGGTAGCATGAGGCTGTGTGTAGATTATCGTCAGCTAAATAAGGTGGCGGTAAAGAATAGGTATCCTTTGCCTAGGATAGACGACTTGATGGATCAATTAAGAGGAGCAACTGTATTCTCAAAATTGACTCCTTAAGTCAGGTACCACCAGATACGTGTTAAGTCTGAGGATATTCAAAGACAGCTTTCAGAACTCGCTATGGGCATTATGAGTATTTAGTGATGTCGTTTGGTGTAACCAATGCCGCCCGCAGTTTTCATGGATTATATGAACCGAGTTTTCCATCCCTACTTGGACAAATTCATTGTGATCTTCATAGATGACATCCTCATATATTTCCAAGAGTGAGGCAAGAGCATGCAGAGCATCTTAGAATAGCCTTACAGACCCTGAAGGATAGAAAGTTATATGCTAAGCTATCTAAGTGTGAATTCTGGTTGAAGGAAGTGAACTTCCTAGGTCATGTGATCTCTAGTGGAGGGGTTAGCGTATATAGACCCAGCTAAGGTAGAAACCGTGTTACAGTGGGAAGCACCTAAGACTGTGACGGAAGTAAGAAGCTTTTTGGGGTTAGCCGGTTACTATCTTAAGTTTATTGAGAATTTTTCTAGGGATAGCAATGTCGTTGACCCGTTTTGATTAGGAAGGACCAACCTTTTGTGTGGAGCCAGAAGTGTGAGGATAACTTTCAGGAATTAAAGAAGAGGTTGACTTCTGCGCCTGTTTTAGTTTTACCTGACCCACAAGAGAGTTTTGAAGTATATTGTGATGCTTCGAAACAAGGATTGGGTTGTGTGTTGATGCAAAAAGGAAAAGTAGTGGCTTATGCCTCTAGGCAACTGCGAACACACGAAGTAAATTACCCTACGCATGATCTTAGAGTTGGCTGCCATAGTTTTTTGCTCTGAAGATTTGGAGGCACCATCTGTATGGCGCTAGGTTTGAAGTCTTTAGTGACCATAAGAGCTTGAAGTATCTGTTTGATCAGAAGGAGTTGATTGAGCATGAGGCAGAGACGATGGATGAAGTTTTTGAAGGGATTATGATTTTAGTCTGCAGTACCACCCTGGGAAAGCCAATGTAGTGGCTGATGCGTTGAGTTAGGAAATCTTTGCACATGTCAGCATGATGGTTAAGGAGCTAGAATTGATAGAAAAGTTTAGAGACCTGAACCTAGATGTTGGATTTGGTCCTAAGAGTATAAGACTGGGAACTTTGAAAATTTTGAATGATTTCTTGGAACAAGTTCGTTTAGCACAGGAAGTGGATCAATCTTTGCAACTTTGAAGGATCTAGTCCCTAGGAAAGGAGAATCTGAGTTTTGCAAGGGAACTGATGGGATTATTAGATTCAAGGGTAGGATATGTGTACCTGGTGATAAGGAAATAAGGAAACTGATCTTAGAAGAAGCTCATAAGAGTGGATTGAGTATTCACCCTGGAGGCAACTAAGATGTATCAAGACCTGAAGAAGATGTTTTGGTGGTCTGGAATGAAAAAGGAAGTAGCTGAGTATGTGGCTTCTTGTTTGGTTTGTCAGAAAGCTAAGATTGAACATCAGAGACCATCAGGAGAGTTACAACCTTTAGATGTCCCTGATTTGAAGTGGGATAGCATATCTATGGATTTCGTGGTAGGTTTACCTAGAACTCTTGCAGGTTTTGATGTTATATGGGTAATCGTTGATAGGTTAAAAAATCTGCTCATTTTCTTCCCATCAACATTAAGTTTTCCCTAGAAAAGTTAACCCAGTAGTTGTATATTAATGAAGTGATAAGGCTACATGGGGTTCCGTCTAGCATAGTGTCAGATAGAGACCCTAGATTTACATCCAGATTTTGGAGTAGTCTGCAACAAGCTTTAGGAACCAAGTTGAGGCTTAGTTCAGCCTATCACCCTCAGACAGGATGGTCAGTCTGAGCGGGACTTATCCAATCCCTAGAAGACTTGCTGAGAGCATGTGTGTTAGAACACAAGGGAAGTTGGGATCAATTGTTGGCACTGATCGAGTTCACCTACAACAATAGTTTCCATTCTAGTAGTGGAATGGCACCATACGAGAGCCTTGTATGGTAGGAAATGTAGGACACCTTTGTGTTGGTTTTGAATCTTGCGATGGCCTAGTGTTGGGGCCTGATATGATTCAGCAAAGCACGAGAAAGATCAAGATGATTCAGGAAAGGATGAGAATATCACAGAGCAGGCAGAAAAGTTACTATGATCGGAGGAGGAAACCCCTTGAATTCAAAGAAGGAGACCATGTATTTTTGAGAGTTACACCAACAACTGGGGTTGGTTAGGGCAATGCGATCCCGAAAACTACACCCAAATTCATTGGTCCCTACCAATTTTGAAATAGAATTGGTCTGTTGCTTAACAAATTGCTTTACCCCCTTTTCTTCTAATCTTCATAATGTATTCCATGTGTCACAACTCCGAAAATATATCCTGACCTTCACACGTCATAGAACCCGACGTAATACAATTAAAAGAAAATTTAACTTATGAGTATTACCTGTGCGATTCGGAGACCGAAGGATTAAGCAGTTGAGAGGAAAAGAGATTCCGTTAGTAACAGGTTATTTGGAGTGCAACTGTGATGAAGGGGAATGCAAGCTTGGGAATCGTGAAGAGCACATGAAGAAGTCCCATCCTCACTTATTCCAAGAAGTACGGCGCAAATTTCGAGGACAAAATTTCTTTTAGGAGGGGAGAGGGATATAACACCACCAGCATTTTTTGCTTATATGCTGTTATTGTGTGATATAGTGAATTTTGAATGATAAATATTTTTAATCATCAAAATTGGTTTTTAAAAGGTTAGAATTAATTTCCTATTTTTCTAGAATTTTTGGGAATTTTTGGGATTTTGGGATTTTTGTGCAAAATGACATTTTTACCCTACACTTTTTGGAAACGGACCAAAATGCCCTTGGATTTGAAACACCAAAATCGCAACATTAGCAAAAATATCTCATTTTTCCCTTCCAAAACGTGAGCCATGTGATGGATGGCACTAAACTTGTCTTGCACCTTTCCCTTAGTCAAAAGAAGTAAGAAAGCCATCATTCTTTCTTACACTTGCACCATACCTCCTCATTTGCATGCCAAACCACTTCTCACTCTTTATTTCTCTCCTTCCAAACCGTGAGCATTCCTCTTCTCCCTCACACTCTCCTTCTTCATTTTATTCTTCCTACACAACTTGGTGAAAGGTTCCATTTTTGAACCTTAAACCTCAAAATCTAGCCTACATCCTTTGGAGAGAACTTACTTGGTGATCAAAAGGAACATCAAGAGGAGATTATCTTTGAAGTTGCTGCACCTTTCCAAGTTTAATTTCCTTAGGATAAAGGGGGGGAGAACCTTGAACTCTAGTAGGATTGGTGACTAGAGTTAAGGATTACCCTTGATCCTTGTCTCTAACTCTTTTTCCTCTTGAAAAATGAATTTTTGAACCTATTCCTTGGAGGAAATGGTTCGGCTATGTATAATATAATGGCTGCATGTGTGTTTAAAAATTGTTATGATGCTTATAAATGTGTTTCTTGGTGGTCTTGGATGCATGCAAACCATGATTGTTGCTTGAAAAATTTTCCTCTTTTCCTTGTTTTTGGTTCGGGCCTTGGCTTGATGGAGGGGGCTGCATGTGTTTGAAAAATTCATTTGGTGCTGTGAAATATGTTTTATATGATGAATCTAAGTACATGCAAATGGTTGTTTGAAATTACTGAAATTGGTTTGTATGATTGGATCATGAAAATGTCACCTTTTTGAACATATTGAAAAGTATGAACTTTATGATGATGATTGGTATGTTTGAGTGAATAACATGAAATTGATGAATTGAATGCTTGTAGTATCACCATACTTGAGTTTGCTATTTTTGGAATTTATTTGAATTTTGGTGAAATTCATGTGTTCTTGATATGTTCTTGGTGTTCAGCATGTTCTTGTTCATGTTCATGAGAAACTCATGAAGTGAATGCGTTTGATCTTGAATTGGTGATGAGGAAAGTGTTAATGTGGTTTATGGGCCTTAGTGGCCCAATAAGTTAAAAGGGTAACCACTTAAAGTAACAGTAAAGTTAAAAAAAAAAAAAAAATCATCAAACTCACCATAAGGCCAAACACAAATAACAAATGCATATTGGGCCTGGATTAGTGTTGGGCTTCACTCTAATCCTACTCATCAAGATCAAAGACTTAAACTAAATTAGTGGGCTTACTAATCCAACTCACTTAAGTTCATAAACTAATTCACTTAAGGTAATTAAGCAAGGAAGAATTAATTAAGCTAAAGTTAATTAACCCTAATGGAGATTAACCTTAATCTTAATCATTATCACTAATGAAGTATTAATCAAACTAATTAAGCCTTAATGATGATTAAGAACTAATTAATTATGATTAACCTTAATCAAACGTAATTAAAAGCTTAATCCAAGATTAAGGAAGAGATTAAGGGATAATTAGGGATTAATTAGGATCTTAAGTAAGGATTAAGACTTAATTAAGGAGAATTAAGATTAATTATAGTTTAGTTAATGAAGACTAATCATAATTAATGGTTAAATCCAATCTTAATTAGACATACAAGACACAATTATAAGTCTTAGTAAGCTATAGGACTCAAGTGAAAGTGATCATCACTTCAAAGAACGAAACATTAGTACAAACTAACATAAAAATTTATAACCAATACACTCTTTTTGCATAAGACTTGAGAACTTAGTGAGAGAGTGCGGTCTTAACCCGAGATGGGGTTTGGTTTTCCTTGTGAAGGGAAGACATTGAATCGGGCCATACCACGGGAAGTGGTGACGTAGAATGATTCGATGGGCTTGCCTGTAAGGATGTGTATGCTTTGAAACCTTGATGTGTGTCATGCATCATAAGCATTGATGATATTCGAGGTTGAAGACCTTACGACCTATATGGCAGTAACACTTGGTACAGTGTGAAATCGGTTGGGAAGGTGCAACTGGGTTTTGCAAAGAACACCAGTGGGTCCTCAAAAGGGACGCCAGCCCTGAGGATAGCCTAGCTCCCGGAATCTCAGGTGACGTAGATTATCTCCCTACTGTCGAGATTGGGGAATCCAGCTTAGCTATTCCTGTCGCTCTCATGATTTTCGGGGTCAGTTGAGATTGTCTGGAAGAACGCTTAAATGATTTGGCCAAAATGTATGAGCAATGCTCTTTGTACCAATGCTAGTACAAAATCTAACTCCTGATACGTTGTACATATATGGTCGGGCAGTTGTGTGCACTGTGGATGGTGATTTTTCCCCGGGCCCTCATGCATTAGATATAGCATTGTAATTTCAAGGCATGCAATAGTTTGAATGCGTCATGATGATGTTATGTGTATTTACTTGTTGCTTGAATTGTGTGAAATTCCTGTGTGTGCTCTAGTACATCATATCCTATGTTTTGTGAGTTCATGTGATGTGTTCTCACCCCTTCCTTTCTACTATCTGGTTGCTGTGTCTCTTTCGTTACGTCGATAGCCGGCATTGGAGATCCTCGATATGACGTCAATGAGGGTGGAGCTACGCTGGATGCCCAGGGGTTCCTGGAGGGTGACGGACATCCCTAGAAGATGTGTCTTCACCGGAGAGGCCGAGTCATCATCACTCACCCTGGCCTCCCGTTAGTACCTGAAGTAGACTTCGTTGTACCGGTGACTCTCGAGTTCCAGACACCACCTAACTTAGTGCGTTACTACCTTTCGTCCTTCGCGTCACCGTCCTGCATCGTCTGTGGCATCACGGTCATCCAGGATTGAAGACTCGGTTGGGCCAGACTCCCCCAGATATCACCCACTTCTGAGGCTTCAGGCCCACAGCCTTTGCGTGCTGATGCGCAAGGCCGCTCCCTCTCGGATGAGTTAGAGTTGATTATCATTGATGATACGTCAGAGGAGGAGGAGGATCCGGAGGAGGACCCGAGGAGGACCCCTTTAGCGACGAGTAGGATAGTGTTGTTTGAGTCTAGTTAGTGGCAGCTCTGATTTGGCGACCTCTCTTTTGTATTTTATTGAGGTCTTATTTATTTCAGTTCACTTCTAGAACTCTTATTTTGATTTTGCTATTGTATGGCTCGAGAAGTACACTATTTCTGTCTATAACTTTATGCACTGTTTATTTCCATATGTTGACTTGCAAATGTATGTATGATGTACACTTACGTGGCGTGATGATTACTCTCGACGTTTTATGAAAACGGTTTCACAAGTAAGGAAAAATATTTGATAAACACTTAAAACAGAATTAGAGATGTAGTAGGTTGACAACTACTAATCTATTTCAAAAAAAAAAATCCACATTTTTAACAACCCGCATATAGTACTTTCGTTGGTCACGTGTAACACATGTGGCATTCTTAGTGGTAACTAGGGGTGTCGCATAGCATTTGTGCCATACGTTCCTGCATTGTTGAAACCCTCAGTACGGTGCCTAGGGTAAGGTTTGGGTCTTCTTGTTATTACCATCCATTAGAGCAACACCCAAAACTTGGCTCCCTCTTGTGATTGCAGTTCCTGCTGTACAACCCTTCAGGCCTTGTACTCCCCCTCCATACACAACATTGATCTTTCTAGCAGCTAATGCTTTACCAAGGTCATAAGCTGCATGTCGAAATGCTTCATCCTTTCCGAGATTGGTTCCACCAAAGACACAGATACTGTGGAATCTGCGTGTAGATGGTCCTGCAGTTTCTTTAAAGGAAGACATTTTGTTGTACCAATCATTTGTGATAGTGGAATTTATAAAGATGAAATAACCGGTACAAAGATCAAATTGTCAGATTTTTTTTTCTTTTCTTTTTTTTTTTATTAAGTGTTAATCGATGAAAAGACAAGTAAGGATAAACAAAGATAGCATGAATTATAAAGTCAAAAAGAATCAGCTGAAAAGAAAACTCAAAACAAATTAAAGACAGGCGTGAATTATAAAGTCAAAAAGATACAACTGAAAAGAATTCAAATGACATGCATATGAACAGTAGTTGTGATTTTGGCTCACATCTTCCTCTGGTTTTACGTCCAGTAACGGCTTGAACGCCTTCTATGAGTCGGGGAGTTGCTTCCCATCCAATTTTCTTATAAACTGGCAAACAGGGTCTTTTAGAGTCAGATTCCCAAGACTATATTGTTCCTTCTCCCTTCGAATAATTCAGCTAAATCAAGAAGAACCATTTGAACCTGTCCACTAGGATGCGTCTCAAGAGCCTGGCTAATGTTATCCAAAGACTCCTTACTCAGTCCATCCTTAATGAATTTAATTTTATCTTCTCGATTTATAGAAGTCATTCCGACATTCTTACATCTCGAGTTACAATTCCATCTTGCACACTTATAACAAACTTGCATTCTTTTTGCTCTTCTTTTTTTAGAAAAAGAACTCCTACCCATTCCTGACAAATGTCTAGCAAATGAATCTTGAAATTCACCTGCTAAGCGTACCTTGGCCTCGATGATCCAACGTACATCCTCAGGAAGGCCTAAGCGCATCAGTACTCTTAGCCTTTCAAGTCTACATCTGTAAATTTTCCTGAGATCGTCTTGAGGGAGAGTAGGGAACCGAACTCTGAGCTTGGCGAGGGTTTCCTCCATTCTTTCTCTCTAAGCAAAGTTGTTCAGTGCAAGGGTGGATTGTTCTGTATATATAATAGTTAAGGAGAACAAATCGAAGCATTGCACAACAAACACAATAATAATAAGATAAAAATAATGAAAACTCTAGAAAACTCTCCACATAATCAACAAAATGAAAAACACATATCATTAACAACAATAACTCAAGAAAAAATAGAAAAAAAAATTGGGAAGAGAAATTTCTACTTTAAGTCAAGCCAAGTAGGTGGCATTGTGCAGGTGCACCTCTTCCACCGTATGCTCTTGAAAACCCTCATAGAAGGGCTTAAGCCGATGTCCATTTACCTTGAAGATCTTTTTGGTTGTCTCATCTGTGATCTCTACTGCACCATAAGGAAAAACATTAGTAACCACAAATGGACCTAACCATCTAGAACGTAACTTACCAGGCATCAGCTTAAGACGAGAATTATATAAGAGCACTTTTTGTCCAACAATGAACTCTTTTCTTGTTATCATCTTGTCATGGAATGCTTTAGTGTCTTTTCCTTGTAAATTCTGGAATTCTCATATGCTTCTAACCGAATTTCTTCAAGTTCTTGCAATTGAAGCTTTCTATGCATTCCAGCTTTATCCAAGTTCAAATTGCATTGCTTAACAGCCCAATATGCTTTGTGCTCAATCTCTACCGGTAGATGGCATGTTTTGCCAAAGACTATCCGGTAAGGGGACATCCCTATAGGAGTTTTATAAGCTGTTCTGTAAGCCCATAAAGCATCATCAAGCCTTTTGCTCCAGTCTTTCCTATTCGGTTGGACTGTTTTCTCCAGAATTTGTTTGAGTTCCCTGTTGGATACTTCAGCTTGACCATTTGTTTGAGGATGATATGGTGTAGACATCTTGTGCATCACCCCATATTTCTTCAACAAGGATGCCATGTTCCTATTGCAGAAATGAGATCCTTGATCACTGATGATTGCCCTTGGAATTCCAAACCTGCTAAAAATGTTAGACCTGACAAAGTCAATCACAACATGAGAGTCATCAGTGCGGGTGGCTTTTGCTTCTACCCATTTAGAAACATAATCCACAGCCAGTAAAATAAAATTGAAACCAAAAGAGTTAGGGAAAGGTCCCATGAAGTCAATGCCCCAACATCAAACACCTCACAGAACAACAATGGTTGTTGAGGCATCTCATTTCTACGTGATATGTTGCCCATTCTTTGGCATTGTTCACAATTCTTACAATACCTGTAAGCATCACGAAACAAGGTAGGCCAATACAAACCAGAGTCCAAAACCTTTCTAGCAGTACGTTGAGGTCCAAAGTGCCCACCACATGCAAATGTATGGCAAAAATCTAGAATGGAATTAAACTCATGATCTGGCACACAACGCCTAATGACTTGATCGCTGCAAAATTTCCACAGGTAGGGATCTTCCCATACATAATATTTAGAATTACTTTTAAGTTTATCTATTTGTGCCCTAGATGCATGTGCAGGCAAAACAGATGCAACCAAGTAATTAACTAAATCAGCAAACCAGGGGGTGGTCACGCAGCTCCAAAAGTTGTTCATCAGGAAAAGAATCATGAATAGGGAGGGAGTCAGGTGCTCTCTCAATTCTGCTTAAATGATCAGCTACCATGTTTTCTGCACCGCTCTTGTCCCTAATCTCCAAATCAAACTCTTGAAGTAGCAACATCCATCTAATTAACCTTGGTTTTGCATCTGGCTTCTTCAATAGGAACTTTAATGCTGCATGGTCAGTAAAAACAACCACTTTAGAATTAAGCAAATATGATCTGAATTTATCAAGTGCAAAAACAGCTAATAATTCTTTCTCAGTGGTAGTATAGTTAGCTTGTGCAGCATCTAAAGTTCTAGAAGCATAATATATGACATGAGGAAATTTTCCAACTCTTTGTGCAAGGACAGCTCCCACAGCATAATTGGATGCATCACACATGATCTCAAAAGGGAGTGTCCAATCTGGTGGCTTGATAATTGGAGTTGTGGTCAATGATTTCTTGAGTTGATCAAAAGCCTCCTTACACCTGTCATCAAAGTTAAAATCAACATCTTTTTGCAAGTTAGAAAGTGGAAGGGCTATCTTGCTGAAGTCTTTGATGAAGCGTCTGTAGAAACCTGCATGACCAAGAAATGATCTAATCTCGCGAATGCAAGATGGGTAAGGTAAACTAGAAATTACATCAATCTTGGCAGGATCCACTTCTATACCCTTCTTTGAAATTACATGTCCTAACACTATACCCTGGTCAACCATAAAGTGACATTTTCAAAATTAAGAACAAGGTTAGTTTCAATGCATCTATGTAAAACCTTATCTAAACTATCTAAACAGGTTTCAAACGAAGAACCATACACAGTGAAATCGTCCATGAACACCTCCATGCACTTTTCAAGGAAGTCAGCAAAGATACTGACCATGCACCGCTGGAAGGTACCAGGGGCATTGCATAGGCCGAATGGCATCCTCCTATAGGCAAAAGTTCCAAAGGGGCAGGTGAATGTGGTCTTTTCCTGGTCCTCTGGTGCAATGTGAATCTGGAAATAACCTGAAAAGCCATCAAGAAAACAGTAATGAGATTTCCCAGCTAAACGCTCAAGCATTTGATCAATAAAAGGCAAAGGGAAATGATCCTTTCTAGTTGCTTGGTTAAGTTTCCTATAATCAATACAAACTCTCCAACTGTTTTGCACTCTGGTAGGAATAAGCTCATTCTTATCATTCTTCACTACTGTGAGGCCAGTCTTCTTCGGGACCACTTGGACTGGACTTACCCAATGACTGTCAGATATAGGATAAATGATGCCGGCTTGTAAAAGCTTGGTCACCTCCTTCTTCACGACATCCAAATTAGAGGTTTAGACGTCTTTGTGGCTGCCTTATTGGTTTAGCTCCATCTTCAAGTAAGATCCTATGCATGCACATAGAAGGGCTAATACCAGGAATGTCAGCTAAGGTCCATCCAATTGCCCTTTTATGCTTCCTTAAGACTTGCAACAACCTTTCTTCTTGCTCAGCCTGAAGACTTGTTGAAATAATCACAGGTAACTTTTCATTCTCCTCTAAATAAGCATACTTCAAATGCTTTGGGAGTTGTTTGAGCTCCAATGTAGGTGGTTGCTCAATTGAGGGAAGTGTCCTGGTGGATGGAATTGCATCTGCAACCTGTAACTCAACAACATCCAATTCAATCAAATCATTACCTTCTAGCTCTGTTGAATCATCAGGTACACCATCATCATGATGTATACTACCTGCATCATGAAAATCCTCCTGCAAGTAAGTATCAATCTCAGCACAAACAGGACATAATAGAATCTACACAATTGTTACAGGTGTAAACATCATGTAAATCAGCAAAAGAAGGGAAATCTTCATTAAACAGCTCAGAATAGGTATCATCAACCAGATCATCTAGTAACTCAATATGAAAAACTCCTCCATGGGATGCTTCATAGCATCAAATATATTAAATCTGACAATATCATCTCCAAACTCCATGGAAAGAGTTCCTGCATGGACATCAATCTTTGTTCTAGCTGTCTTAAGGAATGGTCTCCCTAGAATAATCGGAGCCTTATTGGATTTAGACTCTCCCTCCATATCTAAAATGTAGAAATCTGCAGGGAAAATCAAATCATTAACTTTAACAAGGACATCCTCAATAAGTCCAGCAGGGTATGCATTACTCCTATTAGCTAGTTGGATGACAACACCTGTACTCTGCAAAGGTCCAATGGCAAGAGAGTTAAAGATAGACATAGGCATAACATTAATTGAAGCACCTAAATCTAACAAAGCATTTTCAAATTTACAATTGCCAATTATGCAAGGGATAGTAAACGTCCCTGGATCTTTGCACTTTGTGGGCATTTGTTGAATGATGGCTGAAACGTTTTGCCCCATACTAATCTTTTCATCTCCCTTCAGCCTTCTTTTGTGTGTGCACAAGTCTTTGAGAAACTTAGCATATCTTGGAATTTGCTTGATTGCCTCCAGAAGTGGAATATTGACTTCCACTTTCCTAAAGGTTTCCAAGATCTCTTTCCATCTCGTCTACCTTCCTGGATTTTGCAGCTCTTTGAGGAAATGGTAGTGGTACATTCTGCTGCATACTTTTCTCAGAATTTCGAAAAGATGCATCATCATCTGATGGCTTTGCTCCTTCTGCATGATCCAATGGTTGTACTTTTGTATCATCTGGTGCATTGTTTGAATGAAGTCTTGGTTTTTTAGCAGCTTTCTGTATGTTTGACTCATCCATCACCCTTCCAGATCGAAGGGAAATTGCATTGACATTGGGGTTCACCACTGGTTGAGCAGGCAACTTATCGGAACCTTTAGATTGCATCTCATTTAGTGAAGAGGCAAGTTGTCCAATTTGAATTCTAAATTCTGAATGGTAGCCTCCGTCCTTTGTGGAATTGCAGATTTGTTGCAGCCATTTGCTTCACAAGATCTTCTAGTGAAGGTTCAGAGTTAGGTTGTGAAGGCTGTTGAGCTGCAACATTTTGTTGATGCATTTGATGTCTCACAGGTTGCTGGTAAGATGGTCTACTAGTACCTGCATTATGCTGAAACTGTTGTTGGGTTGTGGTCTTGTATTGTTACCCCACTCAAATTGGGATGATCTCTCCATCCAGGATTATATGTATTTGAGTAAGGATCATAACGTTGTTGTTGTTGTGATCTCCCATGGAAAGCTCCAGTTACAGCAACAGATTCACCTGCTTGAATGGTAGGGCAAACATCAGTTGGATGAGATGAGCAATTACAGATACCACATACCTTTTCCGGTGCTTGCAAAAGTAGTTGTTGTTTTGAGAAGGTTGTTGCTGAGCTACTGCCACTTGTCTCACTAAGGATGTTAGCTCATCAAGTCTATTCTGCAGCCTTTGTGTTCTTCCTGTGACACTTGAATTTCGTTCACTGCCCGAGTTGGCGTGATTCTGGTCCCAAATTGTTGGGTGTTGGAAGCCATGGTAGAGATAAGGCTTCTTGCTTCATGGATGCTTTTGTTCATTAATGCACCACCACTTGCTGCATCGATCATGGTTCTTTCCATAGGCAATAATCCTTCATAAAAGTATTGGATTAAAAGTTGATCGCTTATTTGGTGGTGTGGAGCTGGCACACAACTTTAAAAATCTCTCCCAGTACTCGTACAGAGTCTCTCCAGTCATTTGCCTAATTCCGCAAATTTCCTTTCTGATAGCACCAGTTCTTGAAGCAGGGAAGTATTTCTCCAAGAATACCTTCTTCATGTCATTCCAACATGTTACAGAACCTGCAGGAAGATAAAACAACCAATCTTTAGCAACATCAGTAAGTGAGAAAGGAAAAGCTCTCAATTTGATGTGCTCCTCAGCAACTCCTTGAGGTTTCATGGAGGAGCAAACCACTTCAAACTCTTTTAGATGTTTGTGTGGATCTTCTCCTGCAAGACCATGAAATTTAGGAAGCAAGTGAATTAAACCAGATTTAAGTTCAAAATCAACATCCAAGTTTGGATATTGAATGCACAAAGGTTGGTATGTAACATCAGGAGCAGCCAACTCCCTCAAAGTTCTATCCTGCACATTGTTAGCCATTTGTTCAAATTGATTTATATCAACAGGTTGTTTAACTTGAGCAAACAATTTTCTCTTAGATCTGTGTAAAGTTCTTTCAATTTCTGGATCAAATTCAATTAATTTTGAAGTAGAAGATCTAGTCATAAACTAGGAAAAAAAAGAAGAAAAAAAAGAACTAAAAAAAAATCACAATAAATAAATAAAAGGATACTATCAAGTGGATCCCCGGCAACGGCGCCAAAATTTTGACAGTTGTCGAACCTGCACAAAATTATACTTATAATTCTCCGATCTGCAAACTACTTGTAGTAGAATGGTATAAACCGGGTCGAACCCTGAAGATCCACTCAAATTAATCCTTCTTTGGGGGGTTTTTGATTGGAATAAACTGAAGAAAATAAAAGATCAAGTTAAAAGCAAAGGTTGAATCAATTCAAGACAATATCAATCCAAGGAATTCAGAGGCTATTTTCATGGTAAATCATTGGTTATTAATAACATGCATTCAAGAGATTAAATCTATCAACTTAGAATCATGTGGAACCCCTACAATGATCCCGGATTCACTACTGAAATAATTTCCAGAATTCAATTGATTAAGATTAACAAGATCAAATAACCATAAAATCTTATGTTAGATCCAAATCAATTTTATAAACGGAACCCATTGAAGTAATAATTAAATGAACACCTTCAACTTAATTGCTTACTCTATGCTTTTTCAATCATTGTATGATGATTAACCAATCAAGAGTACAACATATATCAATAAAAAATTCATAACCAAAACATGTTAACCAATCATGCTTTGATAAAAGAAAATATGGAATTGAAGCAAGTGGAGTAGAAAAGCATGGTAGATGTAATTCAATCAGCATGTAATAAGATCAAAACCTCAAAACCAAGATGAAAATAAGCTTGACTCCTTGAATTGAATAAAAGTTAGCCTTCCATGAAGACTTTACAAAAGTATGAACAAAAGTAAATGAAACTCTTAGTAATTTCTACTACAACTTGGATGATCTTCTCCCTAGCAAGCCCTCCTATTTATAGGAGGGGAAAAGATGTCATTCCAAACATGATCACTCAGCCATGACTAAGCATGTTTTGTCCACAAATGGACTTATTGATCAATTCCCTATGCATTTGTCCATTACTTGAATTATTCACCTACTCTAGCTATCATTCACCTACTTGTCTCCCACTTGCATCGAGCATATCATCCTCAATCTGGCAGAATAAAAGAGAGTTGTCTTCATATGAAATCAAGCTAGGATCTTAGCTTTCAAATGCCGCTGGGTTGAGCCCAAAAGGAGTTTTCTAGCCCATGTTATTGCCTAATCATTGAGTGTTAGTCAGGTTTTCATATGATGCTGACTATTCGGTCTTCCAAGCCCATTTCGACTCACTAGCCATCTGATTTAGCTTTTGGGTTCTTCATAAAAGTTATAGTGCTTTCTTTTTATCTTTTCCTACACTGTAAAGAACATAATTTTTAGATGTCTAGAACTCAAGTTATGCTTGAAATACGAAAACAGTTTAATGCTGAAAAATGTAATTGAGCCCAATATGAACCTGAATTGGCATAATATGCTTATGACTTGTTAATTAAGCATAAAAAATGCATTAAAAGGTTAAATTTGAGGGATGATTAATGTGTATAATTGTATTTATCATTAACTCTCAAGTGTTTAGGCTTGTGATCACTCAAAGCACTCATGTTAGCAACACTACCATAGGATTGGCAAGACTCTAATATCCACAACAAGAAACACATGCAAGCAAAGATCAAAGGACTTCAAATAGGATGTAATGGGTCAAGGTAAAAGTAGGGAAAATGAAGGATAAGAATACAACCAAAGAGAAATAGAGGAGCATAGGGAATAAATCCATGAATAAATGCAAGTAGCTTACATCTCAATATTACAATTAAACTACTCCTCTTTTCTACCTTTTGACCCATTTTCTTGTTTCAAGAACACTTTATTTCTTTGCTTTTTTTTAATACTTTTCTTTTGAGCTTTTCCTTCTTTTTTTTTCTTCTTTTTGGTAACTAGCCAAATGCCAAAAATATAATATCCACATGAGGAGATAAGATAAAATATTGAAGTACAACAAACCCCCACTTATTCAAGAACCTATTCCCAAACAATTCCAAAGCTCCTTTAGCCTCTAAGGCAGGGACATCATGGTTTTTCACTTTCAAGGCTTGTAATGACTTTAAAAACAAGAAATGGGATCCATAGGCATAAAGGGGCTAACAAGTTGAAAATCATCAAGGTAGGCTATATGGCTAGTAGCTCAATTATCACAAGAATGCCTCAATCATCTCAATTCATGCATGTGAACAAAGTTGCAAATCAAAGAGTCAAGCCAAGTTCTAGAGCACAAGCAAACAAGTGAAATCACACAAGAAAAAGAGAGAATGGCATAGAATGGTCCATCCAAATTAAAGCTCAAAATCTCACCAAGGAAAACTCTATCACAAAAGATTCAACCGAATAATTATCAAAACCAACTTATTCACCAATTTATAAGGAATTCAACCAATATAAGTCAGAAACCAATTATCCAGAATGATGAAAATGCAAACTACCAGCACAAATCCTAAAAATCCAATGAAAAACATGCCAAATGTATTTTTCTATTGTCAAAATATGTTTTTGCTGTTAAATAAATTCTCCTATCAAGGAAAAATGTACTGTCTGAAATTCTGCTGTAAATAGCAACGAAAATGCACACAACATACAATAACAGTAAACAACACTTTCAGACAGTAAATAGTAAAATTCATACAGCAGTAGCTACAGAATAGCTATGCAACAGCTAACAGCTTCAAAACAGCAAATTTCAGCAAGTAGTTTCAGACATAACAGCAGTAAATTTCAGCAAACAACAAACAGTAACAACAGTTTTTTTTTTTACTAAAACAACAAACAGTTTTTTATATATATTTTTTTTTTATATAATCCTAAAATTTCTAACACAAATCAATTAATCCTAACCACAAACTAATTCCTAAAATCAATTCTAAAGTCCTAAAACTACAATTCTTCTCCCCATATTTAAATCACACATTGTCCTCAATGTAAAAATAATGAAATTGGAAAACAAGAGAAATAGTATAATGAAAAAGTGGGGAAGAGACTCCCATCAAGGTGGAAATATTTGCACTTGAGGGAATTGGGGAAGCTCCAAGCCAAGCCAGCTCCTCAACCGTCTCATCAATCAACGTGGAGCTCTCATGAAATAGCTTGAGACGGTGGCCATTGACCTTGAAGGTCTTATTGGTGGACTCACTTTTTAGCTCTACAACCCGATAAGGATAAACATGAGTAACAAGAAAAGGTCCAACCCAATGAGAACGAAGCTTACCAGGCATGAGCTTAAGTCTAGAATTGAACAACAAACCTTTTGGCCTACAACAACTCTTTTCTAGAAATAGACTGATCATGAAATTTCTTAGTCTTCTCCTTGTAGAACTTAGAGTTCTCATAGGCCTCCAGGCGAATCTCATCAAGCTCCTGCAACTGAAGTTTCCTTTGTTCTCCTGCCTGGTCACAATCTAAGTGGAAAGCTCTAACTGCCGAATATGCTTGATGCTCTATCTCCACAGGTAAGTGGCATGCCTTACCAAAAACAACTCTGAAGGGAGACATCCCAAGAGGTGCTTTGTAGGCAGTCCTATGAGCCCAAAGAGCATCATCAAGGCGACGGCTCCAATCTTTCCTATTAGGCTGCACCATCTTCTCAAGAATCCTCTTGATCTCTCTATTGGAGAGTTCAGCCTGTCCATTGTTAGTTTTGGGGGTGGTATGGTGTGAAAACTCTATGCACCACCCCATACTTCTTCAGCAAAGCCTCCACGGACCGGTTACAAAATGGGTCCCTTGATCACTAACAATGGCTCGAGGCACTCCAAACCTACAAAATTGTTAGACCTGACAAATCCACAACAACTCGAGCATCATTAGTCCTTGTGGCTATAGCCTCCACCCATTTGGAGACATAGTCCACAGCAAGCAAGATATATATAAACCAAAAGAAACAGGAAATGGGCCCATAAAATCAATACCCCATACATCAAGATCTCACAAAATAGCATAGGCTGCTGGGGCATCTGCTGCCTGCTAGAAATGGTCCGCCTCCTGCTCTCTGACACTGCTCACATGTAGAGGAGACTCTCCAGGTGTCCTGAAAATAGTAGGCCAATAAATCCACAATCCAGCACCTTTCATCCTGTCCTCTGAGGTCCAAGAATTCCTCTAACAGGTGAGGCATGACAGAACTGAAGTACAGACTGGATCTCATTATCTGGATTACACCTGCGAATCACCTGGTCACTGCAACCACGCCACAAATAAATGTCATCCCATACATAATACTTGGTATCACTCTTAAATCTATATCTCTGATCTCTAGATGCCAAGGTGGAAAAACATATGCAACAAGATAATTAACAATATCAGCAAACCAAGGGGTAAGGGGAGGGGGATGGGAATCATGTAAAACCAATAGCTGCTCATCGGGGAAGTCATCCCGAATAGGAAATGCATCCTCTGCCCTCTCAATGCGGCTCAAATGGTCTACTACTAAATTTGTGCACCACTCCTATCCTGGATATCCAAGTCAAACTCTTGGAGTAGTAGTATCCACCTAATCAACCTAGCTTTGGAATCTGTCTTTTTCAGAAGGAACTTCAGAGCAGCATGATCAGTAAAAACAACTACCCTAGAGCCAAGCAAATAAGATCTGAACTTATCCAATGCAAAAACTATTGCTAACAACTCTTTCTCAGTGGTAGTGTAATTTACCTGTGCTGCATCCAAAGTCCTAGATGCATAGTAAATCACATGAGACGGCTTACCAACCCTCTGAGCCAAAACAGCTCCCAAAACGTAGTTTGATGCATCACACATCAACTCGAATGGAAGTCCAATTTGGTGGCTGAATAATGGGAGAGGTGGTGATAGCTCTCTTGAGGAGATCAAATGCCTTTCTGCACTGCTCTCCAAAGTCAAAGGTAGTATCCTTCTGAAGCAAGTTGGATAGTGGAAGGGCAATCTTGCTGAAGTCCTGAATAAACCTGCGGTAGAAACCTGCATGTCCAAGAAAGATCATACCTCTCGCACGCAAGAGAGGTAAGGTAACTGTGAAATAACTAATTTAGCAGGATCTACCTCATGCCCTTCCTAGAGATAATGTGGCCTAAGACTGTACCATGCTCTACCATAAAATGACATTTTTCATAATTCAGAACAAGGTTAGTCTCTATGCACCTATCAAGCACTCTAGTCAGCTATCCAAACATGCATCAAAGGAGGAGCCATACACACTAAAATCATCCATGAAAATCTCTATGCAATGCACAAGTAAATCAGCAATATACTCATCATGCATCTTTGGAAAGTACCAGGAGCATTGCATAGACCAAAAGGTATCCTCCTATAAGCAAAGGTACCAAAAGGACAGGTAAATGTAGTCTTATGATGGTCCTCTGGTGCAATACAAATCAGAAAATACCAGAGAAACCATCTAAGAAACAGTAGTGTTATTTACCTGCCAGGCGCTCCAGCATTGATCAATGAAAGAATGTGGGAAGTGATCCTTCCTGGTCGCCTGGTTGAGCCTCCTGTAGTCAATGCAGACTCTCTAACTGCTCTGCACTCTAGTTGGAATCAGCTCATCCTTCTCATTCTTTACAACAGTAATCCCAGATTTCTTTGGTACCACCACCTGTACCGGGCTCAACCAAGTGCTATCTGAAATGGGATATATGATACCAGCATGTAGCAGCTTGGTGACCTCTTTCTTGACCACATCAAGAATCTGGGGATTCAGCCTTCTCTGAGGTTGTCTCACAGGTTAATAACCCCATCCTCCAACAAGATACGGTGCATACAAATGGAGGGGCTAATACTCGGAATATCTGCCAACGTCTAGCCAAGAGCTCTCTTGCACTCTCTAATAACATGCAATAATCGCTGCTCCTGATCATCTGAAAGAGCAGTGGAGATAATCAGTGGAAGCTTCTGCTCATCCTCCAAATATGCATACTTGAGGTGAGAAGGAAGTGGCTTCAGCTCCAGTGATGGGGGCTGGACAATGGAAGGCATCAATTTGGTACTGGTAGAAACCTCTGCAACCTGTAAATCAACCAAGTCAGATGTATCTGTAATTGCTATAGTCAAACCTGTGCATTATGACTCAATTGGCTCTGTTGGTGTATCAATACCAGAACCTACGAGAAAATGAACACAATCAGAACTATCAGCAGATATGAACTCATCTATCTCAGCACACATACTACACTTAGAAGAATCAGAACATAAATCACAAGTGTAGACATCACTGAAATCAGACAAGTCAGGAAAACCCAAGTCTCCTATAAACTATAACAGACTATTATCTATAAGTTCAGCAAGCATATCAATGTGGAAAACAGAATGGTCCTCAGTGGGATGCTTCATAGCATCTAAAATGTGCAACTGAACCACACTATCTCCAAACTCCATGGTAAGTGTGCCTGCATGAACATCAATCTTAGTCCTTGCTGTCATCAGGAAGGGCCTGCCTAAGATGATGGGGGCTGCAAGCTCTCTCAAGGAACTCTCAGCCATGATATCAGAATTAGAATCAGAATCAATAAAAGTAGAAGAAGAAACAGAAACTGACTCACAATCAAAAAAGAAATAGCAGAATACACACTATCAGACAATGACTCACTATTACTAACAGAATTATGCACTAATGAATTCCTACACTCTTTAACTAACCTATGATATGTGCTATCAATTTCAGGGTCAAATGAATGTAGGATACCTCAGTTTTCTCTAGTCATACACCAAATGCACACAAAAATGCACAAAAAGAGGCATACAACAGCATGTTAGTATATAAAGGCAACCTATATCAAATGAGCAGAAACCAATGAACTGGGTACATGGAAAACCTATATTAACATAAGAAACAACCACAAGAAAAATCAAATAAAAAACAATGACTCAAACAACACACAACTCAAACACACTATTTAGGAAGAACAATGTTCAGCAGTAGAAATGGTAAATGAGCAAGGTTGTGTGTATCACCAGAATCTGAATTATGGAAATTCACTACAAGCTGCACAAACCAAACGTTACCTAAACAAAAACACTATTAAATTGACTCTAACCTTACAAACACAAAACAGACAAAAACTACACAAAAACAGAACTAAAAACTCAGAAAAACAGAAGTTCAGAAAGTTCAGCAAGTTCAAACAGAACTGAAAACTGTAAACTGAATTTGAATTGAAGTCCCCGGCAACGGCGCCAAATTTGATCGAGGCCATACCTAATCAAATATGAATTAAAGTGTAGTGAGGGTTAGATAACCCAAAGTCGTCTCTCAAGGAATTCAATAACAATTCAAATATCAGATTTCATACCAAAAATTTAGAACCAGAACTTTAGATCGAACTTAAGATAATGACTTAAGACAGTCTTAAGACAGAACTTCAGACGGTCTTAAGACTTCAGACGATCTTAAGACTTCAGACTGTCTTAAGAGTTTAGACTGTCTTAAGACAGGGACTGTCTTAACAGTGCAGAATTTTAAAACGTACAGAAACAAGGGGGTTTGGTTGTTTGTTCAGAAAAAGGTTTTGTAAACAAGGAAGTAAGATGTAAAATGATTTAAGAAAACATATTGATTCTCTCGTTCATTTACAATTGGATTCTTCATTAGTTAAAATACATCGTTCTTAATTTCCAGAACAGATTTGAATTAACCAAACAAGCGTCAATCAATTTAATAATCTCACTCAACAACTAAGCGAACTTGTGAGATCAGACTAAGCGTACTGGTTATGAGATTTCTAATCCTTTACCTCCTGAATTAAGCAAACAATTGGTTGTTTAGAATTAAGCAAACTAAACCAGAATTCTAAGTGAAGAACAGAATTGAATCATAAACAAGCGTTCAAATCCAATTCAAGAAACTAAACCAGAATTCTAAAAGAGAAAATGAAATTGAATCTACTGCAGAAATTGAAATACGAGTTTGAATTGAAATAAACCTCAGAATTCAATGTAAAATCACTTAAGAATCAATCCTTAGAAGTTTAGCCTTCCATGAGAGAAGAACAGAAAACGAAATTGCAGAAGGAAGAAGAAGAAGAAGAAAACCAGGAGAAGACAAAGAGAACAAAGCGTCCCCAAGAATGTCCAACCCGTCCCAAATGAAAGAGTGAAAATTCTCCCTAACAGAATCGTAACTGCCTCTCTTATATTATTCTCCTAAACCACAAGATTAATCTAATGGAAGAGGTAAAATGGGCCTAGACTAACAGGTTTCAAGCCCAAAGACTAAAACTACTTCAGAAACTACTTGAGAGAATGTTGTTCCCGCTCAGCTTCAGACAGCTTATGAACGCCAACTTCAAACTGAAAACTGCACTCATCTCTAAGTGGAATATAGCCATATAGAATATCAAATTAAATCACCAGATCTTAGCTTTCCAATGTCACTGGAATCACTCAAATCGGACACCTACAGCTCCATATATCAAGCAAACAACAGGTAGGTCAGTAGGCTTAAAATACCGAATTTAAACAACATTTCTAGTTAAAGCCCAATTAAGTCCAATTTGATAAATTCCAATTAAAACAGTGGATTTAATCACATTAGAGTCCAAGAAAGCTAAGATTAATTATGCAAAGTGTGAATAACAATGTGTTCATCACTACTGCCAGAGTCACTCAACCTCTTCAGCATGTGAGAGAACAACAGTCTTGGAAGGTCTGCTTTCTTCTTCTTCAACAAATGAATCATGCAGAATCTCTCCAGCTCCGAGACATGGTTCTTGCTACCTGTTTTAGGAATAATGGTACTCCCCAAAATGGCATGCAAAATCCTAGCCTTAGGAATCATGCAAGCAGCTTTCATGTCTTCAGGTTTTTTCTTGACCATAGAGCAAATTGTTGTAAACCCTAGGTCCTTCACGCTTCAGCTCCCAGTCCAAATAGAAAATACTTTCTTCTAACATTACCCCAGTCACAAGACTAAGAATTTCTACATCCACAAACAAAGAAACTCCTAGAACCTTGGACACAATGGACCTCTATCCAGAAGCAAGTAGCAAGAGTGCACCTAGCATTCATCCAGAAATCTATGACACTTTACTCGTGCCATTAACAGTTCAAAGATTCAACTAATGAACTCCACCAGCATCATCAACTCTTCAACCAGATCAACTCCTTAATCTTTTCGAGTATCACTAGGCACACGACCTTGCTCTCACGATCTTTCCTCCTTCTGATTTCTTAGTTGCCATTGCAGAAAAGAGAGTGCAGCGGGGAAAGCTTGGCGACGAAGGAAACTTTGAGAATTAGAGAAAATTCTGAGCAGAGGAGGGAACTTGGAAGATGTAACCATTCAATTGTCTTCACAATTTCTAATATAGTCTCCTGAGCAAGAAAATGATGACAGTTACAGGACTGTGCAGACATAGGTAACCGTGCGTCATGCTAGGGGTTTTGAAAAGTGGGAAAAACCAAACGTCTCAGATAACCACGTCACTCAGAGAGACATTTTCTCATACGAATGACTTTTTCAGACAATGCATGTTTCAGACAAACATATATTTTAGATAGACAGCATTTTCAGATAATCATGCATTTTAGAAAAAATTCATTTTTCAGGAAAAGCATATATGTTGAGATTATCCCTTATGAACCTAAACCTATCTCAGCTAAGGTTTTGAGAATATGTCTGCCCATTGATGCTCTGTGTGTCAATGAAATTTAATATCATAAAACACCTTTCTAATGAAATGATGTTTGATTTTCAATATGCTTTGCTCTAGAATGCTGAATGAATAGGATTTTTTTGAAAGATTAATTGCACTTGTATTATCACACATCACAGGTATGTAGTTCAGAGAAATATTAAAATCTTTTAACTGATATTTTACCCATGAAGCTGTGAACAATAGCTATTGTTGCAATGTATTCAGCTTCTGATGTTGATAATGCAATTGTTCTTGTCTCTTGCTTGACCAGCTGATCATGTTATTTCCAAAGAAATGACATCCTCCATTAGTACTCTCCTTTCTATCATATCTCCAGCAAAGTCAGCATCACAATATCCTGCTAACCTGCATTACTTACTTTTTCCTATAGCACAGACCAAGATTAGTAATACCATTAAGGTATCTAAAAATTCTCTTTACAGCCTTTAATGAGTTATTTTTGGATCTGATTGAAATCTTGCACACAAGCATACACTAACATAATAGCAGGTCTACTTGTTGTAAAATACAATAGTGAACCAATCATACCTCTATACAAAGTTTGGTCAACGGTTCTTCTCCTTCATCTTGCATAAGCTGGCAGAGGGATTGCATGGGAGTTGTCATGGGCTTGCAGTCATCATTTTAAAACTCTTAAGCAATTCTTTTGTATACTTTTCCTGATGGATCTATATACAATCAAATTCTTGCTTAATCTGAAGTTCCAAAAGAATTTTTAATTCGCCCATCATACTCATTTTCAAACTCAGATGCATAAGCTCAGAGAACTCCTTGTATATAAAGAATTAGTTGAGCCAAAAATAATGTCATCAACATATATATGGACAAAGTAGGAAATCTTTGTTAGCATAATTTTTTGAAACGAGTTGTATTCCCAGACTTTTTCCTCTTTTCAAAAACATTTTTTATTAGGAAAATTGCTCATCTTCGACTAACCAAGCCCTGTTAGAGCTTGCTTTTAAGAACCATACAGAGCCTTTTTCCAATTTGAAACATGATCTGGAAAGTGGTGTTCTTCAAAACCCACGGGGGTTGTCTAACAAACCACTTCTTCCTCAATGATTCCATTAAGGAAAGCACTTTTAACATTCCATTTGATATATCTTGATTCCCTTAATGGCTGCATAAGAAAGCAGAATTCTGATAGCTTCTAGTCTAGGCTATAGGAGGCAAAAGGTTTCAGTAAATTCAATACCTTCTTGCTGGTTGTAGCCTTGGCGCAACCAATCTGATGTTATTTCTAACAACTTTCCCCTCTTCAGATAGCTTGGTTTCTAAACACCCATTTGGTTCCTATAGTAGTTTTCCCATGGGGTTTAGCGAACAAGTGTCCAGACATCACTCCTAGCAAATTGATTAGCTCTTCTTGCATGGCTAGGATCCACCCCTCATCACGCAGAGCTTCATCAAGTTCTTTGGCTCAATTTCATAAAGCAAAGCAAGAGTATACACTTCTCTGAGTCTTGATCTTGTTCTTACACATTCTGAAGTGTTACCAATGATTTTCTCCTTAGGCTGATGAGATCTGTATCTCCATTCATTTCTTTGAAGAGGTACAGTCTCTGCTCTGAGACTCAACAATTTCTGTTATCTGAAGAGGTACAGTTTTAGACGGTTCCAGCTTTAGATGGGTCTTCAGATGCTTCTTTATCTTTGATCTCTGTCCTTTTTAGACGAAGGGTTCCGCTCCATTCTTGCAAAATCATCTTCAAGATCTGATAGTTCCCTATCAGTCTCTTTCTTGTCATTGAATTTTACATGAATTGATTCTTCAACAACTATGGTTTTAGAATTGTAACTCTATAAGCCTTTGACGTTTATGAGTATCCAATGAAAAATCCTTTGTCTGACTTAGCATTAAATTTTCCAAGATCAATCTTTAATGTTAAGTATAAAAACACTCACTACCAAAGATATGGAAATATGAAATGTTGAGTTTTCTTCCTCTCCACAATTCATAAGGAGTCCTTTTCAGAATTGGTTTTACCAATATTCTATTTTGAAGGTAACACGTTGTGCCAACAGCTTCTGCCCAGAAGATCCTTGTAGATTGCTGATATGAGCATGGTCCTTCCCATCTCTTGCAAACTTCTGTTCTTTCTCTCAACTACCCCATTTTTCCGAGGTGTTAAGTTGGTTTGGATGTCTCTAGAAGGGGGTGAGTTTGAATAAGACCTAAAATTTGTTCCTTAAATTTGCACACTTAAATTGCAAGTTGAGATGTGATCTCAAGTCTGATGACTTGGAGTCTCAATTAGTTTTATGAGATGCAGTTTCAATTTCAACTAATTGTTTTATCTAAGATCAAGTATAAATTATTTTAGTTACTCAATTCTGGTTTTATTTAGTATAATTTAATCAATCAAATAATCATAGATTTGAGAAAGTGAAAAGCAATGAAAAGTAAAAAGACAGGGAAGAGAGATGGACAATGGTCTTATCCTGGTTCACCCACTCCTTGGGTTACGTCCAGTCCTCACAACACGTGAGATTTCCACTATTGACAATCATAGCCAATTACAAGTATTCTTAAAGCATCTTCAGGACGTCTCTCACACCAAGCCTAAGCACTCCTATCTTGGATGAGCCACAAATATTCTTACAACCTCTTCAGGACGCTCACACTCACTTGAGACTAGGCTTCCTCCTATCTCAGATGAGACTGGTTGCAAAATGATTGGTAGGATAAGATGGGTCTAGCTTACAATCATACAAAGTCTGGATAGATAGTGAGCTTAGCTAGAGTTTATCTCTTCTATATAGATAGAAATACTAAGAGCTGAGAAGAGAAAATAAACTGAGACTACAAGGTGTTCTCAAGTTGAGATCAGATCTTAAATATGATAGACTTGAGATATGTGATGAGATGCAAGGATGTTCAATATGCAACGTAGTCTCTCTCTTTCTTCACTGTGGATTTCAGTATTTATTTCAAATGCAACTAGTCGTTTATGACCATTTATGACCATTTATGTCAGCGTACAGTTGTACTTGTCTTGACCCTGTGTTTGACCATTTGTCATGTCTTCTCAAGCTGAACCTGGGTCTCAACTTTTGCATCTGCGTCTGGCTCTCAACTCTTACATCTGATCTTGAGCTAGCGTCTCAAGCTGATCTGGAGTCTCTTCTTAGATTATTTTCACTGGATCTGATCTTGTCCTTGATGAGGTTGAGTCTCATCTTTCAACTGGTCTTGTCTCTGAGCAAGTGATATTCAAACCGTTTCTGAATCTGCTTCTTATGCATGAGATGACCTCTTGTGCTTGAATCTGCATCTGATCTTGAGCCAGCGTCTCAAGCTGACTTGAATCTCTTTCTTGCTCATTGTTTTTGCTTTAAGTTTTGTATCTTGGCAATTCTTAATTCTGAATTTTATGGTTTGTATCCTTAAAGATGATCTTTGAGCTTCATTTACTTGATCAATTTATGCAAAACACAGTCTAGAAATTCTGCCATATACTTGAGCACACAGTTAGCAAAATAACAAGATGCATCTCATTCATAGTTCAGCACATATCTTATCTTTAATGGTTTGGCATATTAAAACTTTTAAGAGTGAGTTTGTCTTAACAATCTCCCCTTTCTTTTATGATGGCAAACCATAAAGTTTTAGACTTGAATGATTCAGATTTTATGTTTGAGTTTGAATGCTCAGCTCCCCCTGAGATGTACAGCCTTTTCTTTTTAGAGGATCATACCCCTTTGAGAGTTGAGCTCCCCCTGAGTCTAAGACTCATAGAAACTGATTTTATCTTTAATCATCATAAGAGAAATCAGTAGAAAAAAATGATACAGCATTGAAGTGCAAACTGAAGTAATTTCATTAATCACTGGGACAATCACAAAATTTCAAAAAGATCAAATTTCTACAAGAGAAGATGCCATTGGATCTCATCATCAATCAGAAAGATGGTATTACATCTTACACTCAAACTTAACAAAAAACAGCATCTTATCCTAAAACTTCTTAACAAAAAACAACATATTATCCTAAAAATCAAAACTACTTAAGACTCTTATCAGGTAAAACCTAACCAACTCTCCCCCTTTTGCCATTATCAATAGTGAAAACTAGCCAAGCTAGGATGAAGGAGAATAGGATGAGTCTGAAAAGTAGAAGCAACTGGTCTCAGCACAGTTAGAGGAACTCAGGAAGAGGAGGTATATTAGAGAGATGAAGGTTCATTTTTCTGTTATATTCATTAGAAGCATGCATGGCTTGAAGAGCTGTGTCAAGCCACTGAGGATAGCCTCTTGCCTCTTCTTGTGCCTCTTGAGCTGCTTAAGGATCTTTTTCTAGTTCAGCTCAGTCTTGGTGCTCAGTTTTCATGTTGATGCTACTGCTCTGCTTGCAGGTGATTGAGGAATGTATTGATGGAGTCTGAGAGATGAGTAGGAATAGAGGGCTCAGATGCATGACCTTGAGATGGTGCAGGTGGAGGAGCGGATTGATCTGAAGTTGGCTGAACGTCTCTAGATGGGGGGTTGAATAGAGACTTGAAAATATTGTACCTGAAAATTCAGATTCAATCTAAGGTGGATCTCAAGTCTGTGACTTGGAACTCCAATTGAATCTTAACTCAGCGGAAGGTTAGGATTATATAAAGCTTTAGCTCAACAAAAGGTTAAGCTTAATTAGCTCAGCAAATGTTAAGCTTATCTCAGCAAACTTAAGACCTTAAAAGAGAATGAGTGAGACTATTGATTGATCTCAAGTTGAGATGGGATCTGAGATGAGATAGACTTGAGATGTAAGATGAGATGCAGAGACAGATCTTAGTTATGCAGAGATTTAATCAAATGTAATTTGTTTCAAACAGATAAGTCTCAAGTATTAGAGATGTGCAATATAAATAAGAGATAGGGAGAAGAGATGCACACTGAGATTTACACTGGTTCACCCACAACCTTGGGCTACGTCCAGTCCTCACAACTTGTGAGATTTCCACTATTGACAAACCCGTCAATTACAAGTATTCTTACAGCCTCTTCAGGACGTCCCTCACACCGAGCATAGGCACTCCTACCTTGGCTGAGTCTCAAGTATTCTTTGTTCTCAACTGCCTTTCCAGGAAACTCATGCAGTGTTCTTTGTCTTCAACTGCCTCTCCAGACAACACATGCAATATTCTTTGTCTTCAACTGCCTCTCCAGGCAACTCAGTGAGTATTCTTGCTACAGTGCCTCTCCAGGCTTTACAATTGCTCACACTAAGCTCAGGCACCTCCTGACTTAGATGAGACTTGGTGATATGAGATGAGATGGGATTGATCTAGCTTAGACTACATACAAAATATGGATAAACAGTGAGCTCAGCTAGGTATCACGCTCTAAATCACTCAAAGAGTGTATACAAATCAATACAAAACAAGAGCTAAACCTACTACATGATATTAGATAAGATAGCATAGGTAGGTAGGTTGAGGATTCACTTGAGAATTGGATTTTTCTGGTTATGCAGCAGCATCTCTGCTGAGTCTCACCTGTGTCTCTCACACGTCTCACCATAATGAGGCTTCTATTTATAGTTTTCAGAAAACTAGCTGTTATACTAGCCATTGGAAGAGAGAGAGATTGTTTTTTCACTTTTCTGTCATAGATCAGTACTTTTCTGATGTAGTCTCTGCTGTGACAGGTTGTACTTGCATTGACTAGCTTTTGTTGCTGAGACTCTGTCTAAGTTGAGTCTGATATCTGCATCTGATCTCTGCGTCTCAAGTCTGAATATGATGTTTGCATCTGATCTCTGCGTCTCAAGTCTGAGTCTAATGTTTGAATCTGATCTTTGCGTCTCAAGTCTGAGTTTGATGTTCACATCTGATCTCTGCGTCTCATGTCTGAGTCTGCATCTGAACTTGAGTTAGCATTTGTGCTTTAGTCTGCATCTGATCATGAGCCAGCGTCTCAAGTTGAGTTTGCATCTCAAGCCGACTTTGGATCTCATCTTTTCTCAGTTTCATACGTCAAAGTGCTTCTTTGTCCTGCTTGGACTGAGTCTGATCTTACAATGAGTTTTGGGCTTGTCTCAATTTGACTTTGCAATTTGAGCTTCTCTCAAGTTGACTTTGAATCTCTTCTTTGTTTAGCATCTTCTATTCTGATCTTATCTCTTGATTCTGAAGCTAAGTCTGAGTCTCATCTCTTAGCAGCTCTTGCATCTGACCGATGATCCTTCTTTTCAAGTTTGTATATGAGGCTCAAGTTGAGTCTTAGTCTGAGATGAGTCTGAGTCTCACCTATGAGTCTGAGCTTGGTCAGTCTTGACTTTTGCTCTGTCTTGTGCTTAGCTTCATACATCTCAAGTGTTATCTTTTAGATTGAAAGTCTCCTTAGCATCTCAGCTTGTCTTAACATAAGAGAAAATTATCCTGCAATATGAGAAGCTAAATTCTTGATGATTGGTGTTTCTAGTAGAGACTCTTTCTGATTATAGCTAAGACTTCATTCTGATGTGCACCTCACTCAGCTTAGGCTATCTTCAAATTCAACCATTCTAAGCTTCTGGAGACTTTATGATAGATAATGTGTCTTAAGGCCTTCTTCTGAAATAACCTTCAGCATATAGAACTTCTAATCTTTGCCCATTCTCCAAAGACAATTCTAAAGTCTGATGTTTCTTATCATTAGGATTCTGATCTTTCTAAATTTTAGGAAAGACTTGCATTGTTTACTCAATCTCAGGCTGACCTTTATCTTCATCTTAAGTCTGAGGATTACTACTAGTCTTAATCTGTGGTTGCCTCTCAAACTCAGTCTGAGCTTGTGGTTCTTCTGATCTTTCTGAGTTCTTTACTAAGCATAAGAATCCTGTCTTTCTAAGATCTCACACACAGAACATCAATAACCTCAAGAACAGAAAACATTAAGTTTGATCAAAAGGTTATTGTCATTAAACCAAATCTCAGAGGGTTTTGCACTAACATGATCATACTTGGGTGGAGGTGAATTGAAGAGGGAATCAACAAAGAATTTCCCTGGTGTTAGTAGAGATGTTGGAAGGAGTGAGATGGCTCATGTTGCTGGGGAGTCTTTTGTTGAGAGATGGCACCTCTCATTCTCAATATTAGTAGGTTGTTGCTCTTGCATATCCTCTTGTGTTGAGGTGGTAGTTTCCTTATCTAGACTTGCAAGGGTCTCAGCTACAATCATGGTGATAGGAGATGGAGAAGCTTGAGTGGTCATCTGTTGAGGTGATGGACGTGGCGTCTGATGAGGTGAGGGTGGATGAGATTGAGTTTGAAATATTGGTTCCTCTATCTCAGGAGCTTATTTATTCGCAGCAGGTTCTTCAGTATGCAATGGTTGAGGATCTGGTTGAGTGAGAGCATATGAGACATGTTCTGATCTTGTCTTCTTTTTCTTGTTCTTCCTCGTCTCGGTCTCAGTTGAGACGGTAGGCTGAGACTTTCTTTTCCTTTTTTCTCTAGGGATCTCAGATCCCTCTTGAGATCCCCTTGTAGTTTCTTTTGCAGCCTTCTTCTTCTTTTTCTTTTTGTGAGTTTCTGACATTTTGGAAGAAGGAGAAGCTTGCATAGATGGTGGAATATTAGTTGGAACAGAAATAGGGAAAGCTGGAGAGGGAATTGACTTACCATCCAGGCTCAAAGACTTGAGATTTAATCTTCCTACAAACCCAGGCTTCTATAACGTCTCTTCACACCCACTAAGATCCACCTTGAAATGCTTCATGATTCTTGTTGAGAGAATTCCAAAGGGCAGAGAAGCAGTAATCTTGGGATTGTGGAAGGCATGTTCCATGTGCTTGAGAACGAGGAAGGGAAGATTCAGGGCAATGCCATGCTTCAGGTGATACATCACCATGAGATCAGGAGTGTAGACTTTGTTGAAGGTGCCAACCCTAGGCATAATGCACTTTGCAACAAGATGAAACAGAAATTTTCCAAAGTAGTTAAGAGAGAAGGTAGAGTAAGTAATGACTGCATGCTTGAACAGAGAGGTTCCAACACTTTCTGTCGGAATCCCTAGATGGTTCCACCATTCTTCCTCATTGTAGAGCCTATTTCCAGCAATTGGTGTCTTGATGATTGCACCTAGGACTTCTTCAGTTAGCTCTATGTGGACTCCTCTGAGATTTGCCACCACATGAGGCAAACCTTGAGACGCCTCATTTGTTGTGGAGCAAGCAGCATAAATGCTCTGGTCATTTTGGGAAAGACTGGCTCTGTCATGCACAGATAGTCTTCTCATCCCTGCTGTCTGAGATAGGGGCCTCTGTTCTAATTTTCTTGCTTCAACTCTTCTAGAGAGATGACTCTTCCAACAACTACTTTCTTATCTCTAAACTTCTTAGTGAACTTTTCTTCTATATCAGCACTCTCAAACAGATCTAACTGGAAGGATAGCTTCTTTCCTTTAGCTGCTTCAGTTGCCTTCTCTTTCCCTTTCTTTGAAGGCTCAGGTTTGGTGAGGTCTATGTGAATAGGAGATTTAGGAACAGTTGGGGTAGAGGTTTTAGTGATATGAGAGGCAACGCTCTGTGATTTTGGTCTACGGGGGAGAGGAATGCTTTTCTTAGAAGATGTGGACTTGGAAGAAGGTGAAGGTTGGGACTGGGTTTGAGTAGCTTCAGATTCAGTGCTTGGTTGTGGTGATGGGGAACGGCTTAGACGTTCTTGGCTAGAAGGAACACTATCCTCTATAGCTTCAGAAGAGTTTGAAGAAGACATTTTTAATTCTGGTGAAGAGGAGGGCAAAGAGCCATCAGAGTATGGAAGTTTGATTGCAGGAATTTTGATGTGTGTTGAGAGAGGGAAAAAGATGAGATGAGGGTGTGTCTTTTGGTTTATATAGAGAGAGAGGTTCAAAGAGAAGGAAGTAACGTCCAATTTAGTGGGCAGTTAATGGACGGTTGAGAGGTGGTTGGGCACTTCTTTTTATACCCAACGGCTAGTTGTGCGCATAATGGGGAGTTGCTAGTCGTTTGCTAACTACTATAATACTCTCTCAAGTAACGTCCTTTTTGACGTTTGATGAGTATTGACTTTAATGGACATTATAAGACGCATCTCATTTGAGATCCTCTAAATGTCATCTTTCCACAGACATGCCATGCGTCTCATCTTTCTGAGACTTAGAGCTGTTCTCAGCTTAAGAGACAGTCTCCAAAGATTTCCCCCTTTTTTTTAAAAAAAAAATGAATTTAATTAAGTGCATACATGTTTAATAATTTCAAATTTTCAACAAACCTCTCCTCTGCTAATGGCTTAGTGAAGATATCAGCAAGTTGATTCTTGGTGTCAACAAAAATGATTTCAATATTTCCTTTTTGCACATGATCTCTTATGAAATGGTGTTTTATGTCTATATGCTTAGATCTTGAGTGATGAATAGGATTTTTAGCAAGATTTATTGCACTGGTATTGTCACAAAAAATTGGAATTTTAGAGTACCTGAGTGCATAATCTTGCATTTGAAACTTGATCCATAGTATCTGGGTACAGCAAGTTGCAACTGAGACGTATTCAACTTCTGTGGTGGATAGGGCTATTGTGTTTTGCTTCTTGCAAGACCAATAGACAAGGCACTTTCCCAGAAATTGGGATGTTCCACTTGTGCTTTTTCTATCCATCTTATCTCCAGCAAAGTCAGCATCACTGTATCCTACAAGATTAAAATTGGATCCTTTCTCATACCAAAGGCCAAGATTAGTGGTTCCTATTAAATATCTAAAAATTCTCTTCACAACAGTGAGATGAGATTCTTTAGGATCAGATTGGTATCTAGCACAGATGCCTACAGCATATTGAATATCAGGTCTGCTAGCAGTTAAGTACGTGAGAGATCCAATCATACCTCTATAGAGCTTATCTGAGACAGGCTTACCCATCTCATCTTTATCAATCTGAGTTGAGGGGTGCATTGGAGTCTTCATTGGATTGGCATCATTCATCTTGAATTTTGTTAATAGATCTCTTGCATATTTTTCTTGATTGATGAAAAAGCCATCTAGTAACTGTTTTATTTGTAAGCCAAGGAAGAATCTCAGCTCACCCATCATGCTCATCTCAAATTCTCCCTGCATGAGTCTTGAGAATTCTTGACAGAGAGATTCATTAGTGGATCCAAAGATAATATCATCCACATAAATTTGAACAATTAATAAATCTTTATTAAATTCCCTTTTGAAAAGTGTGGTGTCAATCTGCCCTCTGGTAAAGCCATTTTCTGCTAGGAAAGAGCTTAGCCTATCATACCAAGATCTTTGAGCTTGCTTGAGACCATACAGGGCTTTCTTGAGTTTGAGCACATATTCTGGATGATAAGGATCTTCAAACCCAGGGGGTTGTGTCACATAGACTTCCTCTTCAATGATTCCATTTAAGAATGTACTCTTTACATCCATTTGGTAGAGTTTGAAGTCTTTGTGAGCTGCAAAGGCTAGGAGGATTTTGATAGCTTCAAGTCTGGCCACTGGAGCAAAGGTCTCATCATAGTCTATACCCTTCTGTTGGTTGTATCCTTGTGCTACCAGTCTTGCCTTGTTTCTCATGACTTTGCCTTTTTCATTGAGTTTATTTCCGAAGACCCACCTGGTTCCAATTATCGTTTGGTAAGTGGTGGAGGAACCAGATCCGAGACTTTGATTTTGTCAAATTGGTTGAGCTCTTCTTTCATTGCTTTGACCCAAAACTCATCACTGAGAGCTTCATGGATGTCTTTTGGTTCTACTTCAGATAGAAGTGCTATCATGTTTTAAGCATTTCTAAAGGAAGATCTTGTTCTTACCCTATCTGAAGTCTCTCTAATGATCTGATCTCTAGGATGAGATCTCACCAGTCTCCACGTCCCGGGAAGTTCAGATGTGTGCTTATTCTGGATCTCAAGTGTTCCGTGTCTTGTTCCCCTGGTCTCAGTTTGTTCTTCAGGCTTGTCTTTATCTTGAGAGTTATTGTGCATCTCAGGTTGAATGTTTCTGTGAGACTCTATCTGAGCTGACCTCCAGATCTCAGATTGAGCTTCTCTCCTTAGTTCAGTTTGAGGGGATCTCATGTGCTTCTGTTCTGGTGTGGATCTTTCTTTAGCTTCCTGAGTTGAGATCCTTAATTCTCCCATCATTTCCTCAATTTCTTCATCTACTTTCTTCTGTGAGTTTTCTTGCATCTCATTGAAAACTACATGCACAGATTCTTCAGTAGTTTTTGTTCTTAAATTATATACACTATAAGCTTTAGAAGTAAGAGAATATCCAAGGAAGATTCCTTTATCATATTTTGTGTCAAATTTTCCCAACTGATCTTTAGTGTTCAAGATGTAACAGTCACATCCAAACACATGGAAGTAAGAAATTGAAGGTTTTCTTCCTTTCCATAATTCATATGGAGTTTTGTTCAAGATTTTTCTTATGGTAACTTTGTTTATAATATAGAAGGAAGTATTTACAGCTTCTGCCCAAAAGTATTTTTCAATACCAGAGTAACATAACAAAGTTCTTGCCATTTCTTGAAGAGTCTTGTTCTTTCTCTCAACTACACCATTATGTTGGGGTGTTCTTGGATATGAGAAGTTATGAGTAATGCCACTTTTATCAAAGAATTTCTTAAATTTGGCATTCTCAAATTCACCTTCATGGTCACTTCTCACAGCACCAATCCCATATCTTTTCTTAGATTGGATCTTTTTTCAAAATGTTTTAAAGGATTCATAAGATTCATCCTTCTGAGATAGGAACAGAACCCAGGTAAATCTTGAGTAATCATCCCCAATTACAAAACCATATTTTTTACCACTGAGACTTGTAGTCTTAGTTGGTCCAAACAAATCAATGTGGAGGATCTCAAGTGGTCTGGTGGTGGTGACATGAGACTTAGGTTTGAAACTTGATTTGTTGTGCTTGTTTTTTATGCAAGATTCACATATCATGTCTTTGTCAAATTTTACTTTTGGTAAGCCTTTGACAAGAGACTAACTTGCAAGTTGACTCATGGTTCTCATGTTAATGTGTCCAACTCTCTTGTGCCATAACCACTTCTCATGGTCATGAGACATGAGACAGGTGAGATTAGATAGGCTCTCAAGTGAGACTGAGTAAAGATTTTTGTTTCTTTCTCCATAAAAAACTATTTTTCCAGTCTTTGAGTCTATGATCTCACAGAAAGTGGGTTGGAAATTGACATGATAACCATTGTCACATAGTTGACTAATACTCAGCAAATTATGTTTCAGACCCTCAACAAAATATACATTTTCAATCTGAGTTGAGTTTGTCTTACCAATTTTACCTATGCCCTTGATCTGGGCTTTGTTGTTGTCTCCAAATGAGACAACCCCTGTAGTTCTCTCTTCAAGTGACAGGAACTTGCTTTTGTCCCCTGTCATGTGTCTTGAACATCCACTGTCCAGAACCCACATGCTTTTTATCTTGCTGCTGCCAGGCACATCTGTTACATCAAGAGATTTAGTTTTAGGTACCCATTTATATTTGGGTCCTACATGGTTAGTTACCTTTCTCTTAGATGCTACCTGTCTCATGTAGAAATCTGAGGTCTTATGACCAAATTTGCTACAACAAGAACATCTCTTCATCTTTCTTTTTCTTGCTGGGATGAAGAAATCTTTATACCAGATCTCACTTGAAGATTTTTCATAGCCTAATCCAGTTTTATCAAAATTCCTTTTTGAGACCCAATCAGTCTCTCAAGCTTTTTAGTATCATTTACAAATTTTGCCAGATCATCTATGAGAATTCTATGTTGTTTCTTAAGCTTCTTGTTTTCTTCAAAAAGATTCCTTGATTCCTGCTCATCATGAGTTTGAGTCTTTGCCTTGACAAGCTCAGACAGTGTCATGTGAGACAACATGAGACTGTTGTTTTTATGATTCAAATTGTCATTTTCATTTTCAAGAAAATTGATTTTCTCAAGAGCTGTGTCTAATTCCGATTTTAGTCAGGAGCTCTTAGAGACAAGAAGATTTGAATCATATAGGAGATTTTCAAAGGCAGACTTAAGTTCACTAAATAAAAGATCAGAGTCAGACTCATATACCTCCTCATCAGATGAGTCTCCATTGGCCATGAGACACAGATTAGCTGATTCATCATCTTGACTCTCATCCCCTTCTGTGTCATCCCAAGTGGCCATCATTGCCTTTTTCTTTACTTCCTTTTTGAGTTGAGGGCACTCAGACTTGATGTGTCCAGGATTTCTACACTCATAGCAGATAAATTGTCCTTTCTTGTCAGATTTGATCTCTCCTCCTCTTGATGTATAGTTTCTTCTTCCACTTCCTCTGACTCTCCACATGCGTCTGGTCTTTCTTGAGATGTAAGCCAGTTCATCATCCATCTCACTTTCATCATCATCTTCATCTTCTTCATTTTCTGTATCATGAGATGAGTTAAGTGAGATATGTTGAGATGAGCTTACCTTTTTACCTTTATAGTTACTGGATGATGCTTTTAAGGCTATTGTTTTTGGACGTCTGATGAAATCTTCTTCCATCAGCTCCTGCTCATGAACCTTCAGTGATCCAAGAACCTCATCTAATCTGAGAGTGCTAAGATCCTTGGCCTCTTAGATTTTTGTGACTTTGGGCCTCCAGGGCTTCGGTAGGCTTCTCAAGATTTTCCTCACCATATCTTGATTTGAGTAAGTCCTTCCCAGAGACTTGAGATCATTGGTGATGACAGTGAAGCATCTCACCATGTCTTCTATGCCTTGATCTTCATTCATCTTGAAAAGCTCATATTGTCTAACCAGTATGTTGATCTTGGCTTCTTTGACTTGGTTGGTTCCTTCATGCTCTATCTCAAGTGCATCCCATATCTCCTTAGCTGATGCACAGCCAGCCACTTTATCATACTCACTGGGGCTTAGTGCATAGGTGAGCAGGTACTTGGCTCTTGAGTTGAGAACATATCTTGCCTTTTCAGTATCTATCCATGTTTCCCTGGGCTTGGCTGATCTCAGCCCAAGTTCATCAGTGGTGTACGGCATATATGGTCCCATCTCAATGATTTCCCACAAGTCAGCATGTTGAGATTCAATAAACAATCACATCCTATCTTTCCAGTAGTAGTAATCAGTTCCATCAAAGGCAGGTGGCCTGTTGGTGGATGCTCCTTCAGGAATGAACAAGCTTGCACTTGGTCCAGCCATGGATCTTTTCCTCTTCACACGTAGGTGTGATCAACCCCAAAGAGGCCGAGCTACGATACCAACTGAAGTTGGTTGGATGTCTCTAGGAGGGGGGTTGAATAGAGACCTTAAAAATTTGTTCCTGAAATTTGCACACTTAAATTGCAAGTTGAAACGTGATCTCAAGTCTGATGATTTGGAGTCTCAATTAAGTTAGATGAGATGCAGTTTCAATTTCAACTAATTGTTTTATCTAAGATCAAGTATAAATTATTTTAGTTACTCAATTTTGGTTTTGTTTAGTATAATTTAATCAATCAAATAATCACAGATTTGAGATAAGTGAAAAGCAATGTAAAGTAAAGAGATAGGGAAGAGAGATGCACAGTGGTCTTATCCTGGTTCACCCACTCCTTGGGTTACGTCCAGTCCACACAACATGTGAGATTTCCACTATTGACAATCACAGCCAATTACAAGTATTCTTACAGCCTCTTCAGGATGTCTCTCACACCAAGCCTAGGCACTCCTATCTTGGCTGAGCCACAAGTAATCTTACAGCCTCTTCAGGACGCTCACATTCACTCTGAGACTAGGCTTCCTCCTATCTCAGATGAGACTGGTTGCAAATGATTGGTAGGATAAGATGGGTCTAGCTTACAATCATACAAAGTATGGATAGACAGTGAGCTTAGCTAGAGTTTATCTCTTCTATATAGATAGAAAGACTAAGAGCTGAGATGAGAAAATAAAATAAGACTACAAGGTGTTCACAAGTTGAGATCAGATCTTAAATATGATAGACGTGAGATGTGTGATGAGATGCAAGTATGTTCAATATGCAGCGTAGTCTCTCTCTTTCTTCACTGTGGATTTCAGTATTTATTTCAAATGCAACTGACCATTTATGACCATTTTTCTAGTCGTTAAGAGTCATTGCAGGTGAGAGGAACTTTTTGTTCAGGGGTATGCTTGCTTTTTTGGGTCTGATGTCAATGTGTTAGCGTACAATGTACTTGTCTTGACCCTGTGTTGGCCATTTGTCATGTCTTCTCAAGCTGAACCTGGGACTTAACTTTTGCGTCTGCGTCTGGCTCTCAACTCTTGCATCTGATCTTGAGCTAGCGTCTCAAGCTGATCTGGAGTCTCTTCTTAGATTATTTTCACTGGATCTGATCTTCTCATTGATTGAGGTTGAGTCTCATCTTTCAACTGGTCTTGTCTCTGAGCAAGTGATATTCAAACCGTTTGTGAATCTGCTTCTTATGCATGAGATGACCTCTTGTGCTTGAATCTGCATCTGATCTTGAGTCAGCATCTCAAGCTGACCTTGAATCTCTTTCTTGCTCATTGTTTCTGCTTTAAGTTTTGTATCTTGGCAATTCTTAATTCTGAATTTTATGCTTTGTATCCTCAAAGATGATCTTTGAGCATCATTTACTTGATCAATTTCTGCAAAACACGGTCTAGAAATTCTGCCATATACTTGAGCACACAGTTAGCAAAATAACAAGATGCATCTCATTCATAGTTCAGCACATATCTTATCTTAATGGTTTGGCATATTAAATACTTTTAAGAGTGAGTTTGTCTTAACAAGGTGTTTTTGCCATAGAGAAATTGTGAGAGATCCCATTCTCTTCACAGAACAGTCTGAAGTTTGTATTTTCAAACTCACCACTATGATCACTTCTTATGGCAGAAATACAGAAACCTTTTTCGTTCTGTACCTTCTTGCAGAATATTGTGAAATTCCTAAAGGTATCATCCTTGTTTCTGAGGAATATCACCCATGTAAATATTAAATAGTCATAAAAAATGACCAACCTATATTTCTTACCACTAATACTTTCTGTTCTAGTGGGACCAAAAAAATCAATGTGAATAACTTCTAGAGGTCTGCTGGTAGAAACAACATTCTTACTGATAGCCGGATGGGTGTAGGATCTAGAATTGAGCAAAACCAACCGATTAGAATCACAATCAAGCAATAAAATCACGAATTATAGGTGCTGGGCAGCAGCCTATAATGCGTGGGAAAGCACAAGAAAATGAGAGAAAATGAAAGAAAAAGTGGAGAGGAAGAAATGGGAAGGACGCCACTGAAGCAAGAATCCACTTGCAGCAGATAAGTCCAATGCCAGACGCCACTTATTCAGGAGAATAAGATAAGTCTCAGTATGGTTTGAGCAACAACCACCACGCCTCACTCAACTCATAAAGGGAGGAGAAAATTTGGCATAATGCCTTTACTTCAAAATTCAATGTGTGGAATACAAGAGGAGAAGACTCCTTTATATAGGAGTTGAAGGGGGGAGGGGGCGGCCACTACATGGAATAAAGGGGGAAAAAAAGATGGGTGCAAACCCATCCTAAGTGGGATTTGAACCCAAGCCCCTAAAGGTTTATGGCTAAGCTAAGCCTTAAGCCAATAAACCTCCTAATTAGCGCCCCTTTTACATAGGAAAATAAAAGATGAGTAAATTTCCTATCCTAGGTGGGATTAGAACCCATGACTTCCTAAACCCCATAGTAAGGCAACCTACTAACCAATAAAACCACACATGTAGCGCCCCTAATTAAGGAAAAATGACAATCAGGTCCTAATTACAACACAAATCCTAATTACATCATAAATCCTAATTATATTGATTCCTAATTAAGTTGAGTCTTGCATGTTGACTTTGACTCCTTGGTCAATGATCAAGGTTTGATCAAGGATTGACTTTCATGAAGGAAGACTCATGCTTGGTTTAGCCCCAAGCACTTCAAGCAGCTCCAAGTTGATCCTAGCCATTAGCTGTCAGTTCAGAAGTCCACTGGCAGGTTGTCATCATCCCCTCCCCCTTGAGAAGCATTTGTCCTCAAATCTGAAAATTGAGAAAAGTATAAGGGGTAGAAGAGAAATAAAGGGATGGATGACAAAGAAGAGAAGGTGGGCACTTCCCTTTAGGACTAGTGAAACCTTGCTAGGACCTCAACCATGGACATCCTTGCGCACCCTAGCCAACAAAGAAGAAGACTCATTATTCCCAAGTATGTATCCTTTAATGCTCATAACAATAGTACTTGGGAATCATGTAGGGAGTTTTGGTGAAAGAAAAAGTGGTGGAAGAAAGAAGGGAAGTGGAAGAAGAAGAAGAAATAGGAGAAAAGGTTACAGGAAACTCCCTTGTAGTGTTGCTATGCCCTCCTTCCTTAATCAGCAGCTCCCTTTCTTGATCTCCTTCAAAACAATTAAGATCAGCAGTTTTGAATTGATGAAGTAATAACATGACTTCCCTTTTATTTTTTTGTCTCTCTTTGGTTTTCACCTTTTCTATCATCACTCTTGATGTTTTTTCTTTCTTTTTCTTTCTATCCTCATCTTCTATCTTAAGTCTCTTAATTTTCTCAAGTTCTATCTCTCTCTTCATGTGAGCTTGATCCTCACATATTTCTTGGATTGACATTGGCATCAAAGTAATTTTAGCTCCATCATGTTTAAAAGATATTTGATTAGAGTATCCATCATGGATGGCTCTCTTATCAAACTGCCAAGGCCTACCCAACAAGATATGTGTGGCATCCATAGGTACAACATCACAAAGAACATTATCATCATAATCACCTATGGAAATAAAGATGAGAGTTTGCTTATTTACTTCCCTTTCCCCATCATCACATATCCAAGATAACTTGTATGGTCTAGGGTGGGGGGTGGTAGATAAACCAAGTTTTTCTACCATTCTTGCACTTGCAATGTTAGTGCAACTTCCACTATCAACAATTAGGGAGCAAATTCGTCCCTCTACCATGCATCTAGTGTGGAAGACAGTTTGCCTTTGTTCATCTTCTCTTATTATTTGATTTCCTAAGGACCTTCTCACCATGCAAAGTTTACCCTCGGTCCTATATACTTCTTTCTTAATTTCACTCTCTTCTTCACTAGTTTCTTTTTCCTCATCCTCACTTTGTTCATTCTCACTTGCACTAGTGTACTCTCCATTCTCTTTAACCAACATTGCCCTCCTATTTGGGCATTGGGAAGCTATGTGTCCCTTGCCATTACACTTGAAACATTTGATGTTTCTTGTGGAGGTAGAGGGCTCTTCCTTTTAGTAGAAGTAGTGGGGTTAGAAGTAACCCTAGGACCCTTAGGTTCCTCCTTCTCTTGGCTCTTTCCCTTATCTTCCTTTAGGGTTTCCTTGTTCCTAGTTGTAAAACTAGTGTTTCCTCTTTTATAGCTACCCTTTCTTTTTAGTTGAGTTTCAATTTTAATAGCTTGGTGTACCAAGTCCTCCATTTCTACATAAGGATGCAATTCCACTGTGTCCCTTATGTCGAAATTAAGTCCATTGATAAACCTAGCCATAGTTGCTTCATTATCCTCAACTATGTTGGCCCTAATTAAAGCAAGTTCCATTTCCTTAAAGTACTCATTTACACTCTTAGAACCTTGCTTAAGAGTTTGGAGTTTAATGTGCAACTCCCTAGTGTAATGTTGAGGTATGAACCTCTTTCTCATGATGGACTTCATTTCCTCCCAAGAGGAAACCAAAGGAGCATTGCACCTTCTTCTTTTAGCCTGAAGCTGATGCCACCAAACTAAGGCGTAGTTCTTGAATTCTAGAGAGGCAATCTTAACCTTTTCCTCTTCCCTATACCTATGGCAACTAAAGATTTGTTCAATTTTAAGTTCCCATTCTAGGTATTGTTCTACATCATTTCTACCATTAAAGGTTGGGACTTCTATTTTTACCCCTCTAAAACCTTGTTCCCTTTTAGGCTCTTCTTCTCTCCTATACTCTCTCCTATGCCTCCTAGGATTCTCTTCATAATACTCTTCTCTTTCTCTTCTAGGGGTTTCCTCATAGTAGTCTTCTCTAAACCCTCTAGGTTCCTCACGCCTCCTAGGCCTTCTATGCTCTATTTCCCTTTCCCTCCTCCTATAGGTATGGCTGGAGTGTCTCTCTCCCTCACTACTCTCAGCATGGTACCTATCTTCACTCCTAACCACACTATACCTATCCTCACTTCCTCCTTCTCGAGAAGAATGCCTTCTCTCCCTCCTATTCCCACTTAGTTCTTTCCTAAGTTCACTCATCTCATGCCTCATCATTCTGGCCATGTCTTGAATTGCATGTTGCAACTCGGCCCTATACCTCAAAGTTCTAGGTGAAGGAGGTGGTGAGTTCCTACTACCCATTGTTAAGTTTTTTATTTTTAAGAATTTGGACCTTTCCACTCACTAAGTGTTTACACTCAATGGAATGTTAACACTTGTGTATGTCACACTTTTGGGATTTTTCTATAATGAAAACTCTCTTGCCTCTTCTACTCGGTTGGAGGTTGATTAGAAGTTGCAAAGACCAACGTGAGTCTAAGTCTTAACCCTTAGCCAAATAGAAGCGCACTAACAAAGAAAATACCTACTGGAAGAAGATTGGAAAAATCCTAAGACAAAACAAAAGAATTGATATGACAAACAAGAAAAGCTGGCACTCAAACAAGCTTATACACAAGAGCAGATAGCAAACAAGACAAGACGGAAGAAATTGCAAAGAGAATTGTTTTTGGTGATTTTTGAAAAAGAGTTGTCAAATTGTCGTTTTTAAGAAAACAGCAAATACAATTCAATTACGGTATACAGGGAAATGAAACAGAAAAAATTATAATAAAAATGTTACTGTATTGTTGGGATACTTCCTTGTTTTGTTTTTCTATTTTTCTGAATTTTTTTGACTTTTTGGGTGTCTTTTGACTTTTTCTTCCTTGTTGTTGACTTTTGCACCCTTTTTTGCTTTTTTTACACCTCTTTTTCTATTTTTGGCACGTACGTACTTTTTGTATTTTTCTTGTCTTTTCTTTCTTTTTTTTTTTCTTTTTCCCCAACAGAAATTTGTACACAATGAAAAGAAAATTAATTGTACCTACTGTAATATTTTTGGAATTTTCTGACAGTAAACTGGTCCAAGTGGACCAGAAAAGCAAAAATAATGAATAAACTGATTTCTAAAAACTGTAAAAACGTGATGGCAACTTGATTTCAAAAATGGCCAAAAAAATTGCTTAGCACTTCCTTGTTGATTATACAAAATCGGTATGGTCACAGAAACGCGCTTGGTTCAATTTTAAGATTGGAATTAAAATTTGAAGGAAAATCAACAATTAGAATTTGTTGATCTTCTTCCAATACTATGAACCCAAAAAGATCCTATAGGTGAGCGTTTTTCACAATCAAAAAGGGAAAGTCCAGGTAGAGATAGCAGTCAATCCAAATTTGCAATCAGAATGCCAATCAAACAGACATAACAAGAGTAGGAAATTGAACAACACAAGAGCCCAAAAATGCGCACAAAATGGCAAAAATAAGAAGGAAAAATTGCGCAAAATAAATGGCAAGAAATTAAAGGGGAAAACTGAAATTAAAAGGATGGGGAGGACAGAAATGTAAATGGCAGAAAGTAGAAGGGGATGGCAGAAAGTAAAAGGATGGGGAGAGCAGAAATGTAAAGGGGGAAGCGGAAATTAAAAGGAAGGGGAGGACTGAAAGTAAATGACTGAAAGTAAAGGGGGAAGCGAAAATTAAAAGGATGGGGAGAGCAGAAATGTAAATGGCAGAATGTAAAGGGGAGAGCAGAAATTAAAAGGATGGGGAGAAGTGGAAATTAAATGGCGGAAAATTAAAAGCGGAAAGTAAAGAGATGAATATGGGGGATGAACAATTAATGGTGAAGGGGAGAAATGTAGGTGAACGATCTTTGGAAAAATGAAGACAACAATGCCTCCTCTTACCACACTTCACCACAAACAAGCAGTTATATCAAGCAATTTGCAAGAATTACTCAAGAACAAGTATGAGCAATTAAAGAGGCATTTAAACAAACACCTAGGGGGTGGGAATTAGCGGCCCAAAACAGCCCCCAACTAGCAAGAAATCAAGCAATTCAATCAAGACAGACAAGTGCTGATAGCAGCAGAAAGGCACCTCGGGCCCGGGAAACAGTCCAAGTCCAAATTACAATTGAAAAGAGAGATGGAATTACACTAAAATGATGAAAATTCTGCACTAAATAGGTGCAGTATGCAGCGCCCAAAACAGCCAAGAACAGCCCCAAATTTGCTCAAATTCAACAAGCTCTGATGACCAATTGATAGTCGGATGGGTGTAGGATCTAGAATTGAGCAAAACCAACCGATTAGAATCACAATCAAGCAATAAAATCACAAATTATAGGTGCTGGGAAGCAGCCTATAATGCGTGGGAAAGCACAAGAAAATGAGAGAAAATGAAAGAAAAAGTGGAGAGGAAGAAATGGGAAGGACGCCACTGAAGCAAGAATCCACTTGCAGCAGATAAGTCCAATGCCAGACGCCACTAAGTCAGGAGAATTAGATAAGTCTCAGTATGGTTTGAGCAACAACCACCACGCCTCACTCAACTCACAAAGGGAGGAGAAAATTTGGCATAATGCCTTTACTTAAAAATTCAATGTGTGGAATACAAGAGGAGAAGACTCCTTTATATAGGAGTTGAAGGGGGGAGGGGGCGGCCACTACATGGAATAAAGGGGAAAAATAAAACGATGGGTGCAAACCCATCCTAAGTGGGATTTGAACCCAAGCCCCTAAAGGTTTATGGCTAAGCTAAGCCTTAAGCCAATAAACCTCCTAATTAGCGCCCCTTTTACATAGGAAAATAAAAGATGAGTAAATTTCCTATCCTAGGTGGGATTAGAACCCATGACTTCCTAAACCCCATAGTAAGGCAACCTACTAACCAATAAAACCACACATGTAGCACCCCTAATTAAGGAAAAATGACAATCATGTCCTAATTACAACACAAATCCTAATTACATCATAAATCCTAATTATATTGATTCCTAATTAAGTTGAGTCTTGCATGTTGACTTTGACTCCTTGGTCAATGATCAAGGTTTGATCAAGGGTTGACTTTCATGAAGGAAGACTCATGCTTGGTTTAGCCCAAGCACAGCACTTCAAGCAGCTCCAAGTTGATCCTAGCCATCAGTTGTCAGTTCAGAAGTCCACTGACAGGTTGTCATCACTTACTTTAAAAAGAGTTTCTTGTTTGTTTTCCCTTCAGACAACTTTCACATAAAATATCATATTTGTAAGAAAGCTTAGGCAAACCTTTAACAACGTTTTGTTTTGTTAGCTTTGAGATTAATCTCAAGCCGGCATGCCCAAGTCTCTGATGCCAAATCTATTTTTTATCTTCAACAAATAGAAAACACTTCACATTCTGATTTGCAAGTTCCTCTAGATTAATCTTGTACACATTATTATGTCTCTTAGCAGTAAAGAGTATGTAATCAGAAATGTCTTTGACTATACATCCCTCCTTGGTAAAAGAAATAACATATCGACTATCACATAATTGACTTATGCTCAGAAGATTATGTTGAAGTCCTTCAACCAGAAGAACATTTTTAATGAGGGATAGAGAAGTCATACCTATTGTCCCTATGCTAGTGATCCTCCCTTGCTGGTTCCCACCAAAGGTGACCACTCCACCCTCCTTAGGTCTAAGGTTTTGGAACAAAGACCTTTCGCCCATCATGTGTCACGAGCATCCACTGTCCAGGTACCATTTGTGGTGTTTCCTTTGTCATGTTAAACACATCTGCAACAGGAACAATTAAAGATTTATGTACCCATATTTTCTTGGGTCCTCTTTTGTTAGATTTGGGTTTCTTCTTCCCCTTGTGCTTACATCTAGACACATGGTGTCCATGTTTACCACAGTGAGAACACCCTTTACCTTTCTTAACAGCCTTTTTGGAAAGACTAAGAATAGAGGGTTCAGATGATTCACTTTCAGAGAATCCCAAGCCACATTTGTCATTGGAACTTTTCTGACTATCCAACAACTTGTTGAGGTTTTCAGTTCCCTTAACATAATTGGCTAGATCTCTGGTGAGTTCTTTAACCTGTCTCTGAAGTTTTTAATTTTCTTCAGATAGGTCCTTAGAACTACCAGCCTCAGATTCCAGAATCTTTTCCTTGAGCATAAGATTCTCTACTTCAAGAGTCTCACTCTTATTACACACTTTTTTGTATGCTCTAGAGAGATACTTATATTTTTGGAAAAGTTCTTTGGAACTTTCCATTAAATCATCGTACATCTCTTGCAGGGATTGAGGCATTACCTCAGATTCAGAACTGTCTGAAGATGGTAAGCTTGTCATCAGACAAATATGGGCTTCTTCAGCAGATTCCTCTTCTTCCTCTGAAGTGTGGAATCATCCAAGTCTTCCCATGTTGCCATAAGACCTTTCTTCTTAAAGAACTTCGTCTTCTTGAATGAGGTCTTCTTAAGCTTAGGGCAAACAGCCTTCATATGACATGGTTGTTTGTACTCAAAACAAATTATTTTGTCAGTAAAAGATGAGTCCTTACCTGACTTACCTGTCTTAGAACTTGGGGATTGGTGTTTTCTGAACCTCTTTTTGTTCTGCAGCAACTTCTTGATCTTTCTGCTAAGCAGAGCAAGATCCTCTTCATCTTCAAAGTTGACTTCAAAATCCTCATCACCTTCTGAAGTTTCTTCAGCCTGCATGGCTTTCATGGTCCCATTCCTGAGCTGTCTGGCTTTCATGTTCAGTGCCAGAGACTTCTTCTTTGATTCATCTTCACCAAACTCTAACTCATGGACCTTGAGAGATCCCAATAGTTCTTCCATTCTTAAAGAGTTAAGATCTTTAGCTTCTTGAATGGCAGTGACTTTGGGTCTCCAAGCTTTAGGTAGACTCCTTAGAATCTTTCGATTATTATATCAAGATTCATAGGTTCTTCCAAAAGACCTCAGTCCATTAGTTATTGTCTGAAACCTACTATACATCTAGTCAATGGTTTCAGACTCCTGTATCTTGAACATCTCATACTGATGAACAAGCATGCTGATCTTGGACAGCTTGACATTCTCAGTCCCTTCATAAGCTGATGCCAGCGTGTCCCGGATCTCCTTTGCTGAAGTGCATCCATGAACCTTCTCATATTCTGGCTTGTTCAAAGAACATACCAAATAGAGTTTAGCCTTGGCGTTTAGTTGAACACGTTCCTTCTGCTCTAAAGTCCATTCAGACTTTGGTATGGGCACCCCACCACGCATAGGAATATAGTCACCCTCAGTAACTATATCACATAGATCGATGTTGCTGCTCTCAACGAACAGTTTCATTCGATCTCTCTAGTAATGGTAATCCACACCATTAAAAGCTGGAGGCCTTGTCACCGAGGCTCCTTCTATGATATAATGACTGTTGCTTGTAGAGGCTTCCATCTTGGATCTTTTTCCTCAATACTGTTAAGTGCTCAACCTGAGTTAAGCTCTGGAACCAACTGTTGGAAAACACAGGGAAACACTAGAAGGGGGTTGAATTATAAAACTTTAACGTTTTTGACAGCCTTTTTCTGAAAATAAAGTTTTCTAGAAAGTTTCAAACTGCCTGAAGTATTTTCAGACGATTCAAAAGTAAGTTTTCTAAAATCTGTTTTGCGTTTAACTTTTATAGCAACAGATTCAACTCCCTTTGTGTTAGTTAAAAACTTAATTGAGAGAGTTTAAGGGATGAGAAAAGTTAGCCAAGATTTATCCTGGTTCACTCACTACCATTATGAGCTACGTCCAGTCCTAGAGAAAACAAACTACAAAATTTTCCACTAATCTAAAACAGATTACAAGTATTCTTTCTCTCAAACGTCTTCAGGCTCTACCACCAAGTATTGTTTACACAACAAGCCTCTCCAGGCTCTACCACCAAGTATTCTTTCTTCCATCATGCCTCTTCCGGATCTCAGACACTAAAAGTTTTTACAAAGAAATAGTTTAAGTTGATGAACTACAAACCAGTTTGTAACTTAAACAAGTAAATGTACAAGCCAATTGAGTTGAACTCAAGATATGAAAATTTGTGTACAAAGAAATATCAGAGTTTGTTTATCAGAGAAAAACTAGCAGTGTGTATGCATCTTGATTTTAATATTTTCCAGTAATTTACATAGGCCTTCAATGCAGCTATTTATAGAGGACGGTTGAAGTCCGTTGAGAAACATCCGTTAAGAGATAACATTTAATGTTATTAAATCCGTTGTGAGATGATCTCCTGACACATTGCAAAGGTTGCAGACTGCGTTGTCCTTATGCAAAAATTGCATAACAGACTTTCCTCTTTTGTGCATGAGTTTCAAACACTTGAAAAGCACTGATCTGCATGCCTTGAAATGGAAAAAAGATTTGCGTGTTGGAGAAAGGTGCAGAGACGCTTTGATTCCAGGAGAGATAACTTCAGAAAGTTTTACTCCTAAAAAATCATCAGTCTTAAGAACATCTTGTAGTCCACGTCAGCAATCTTTAGAGGGCTTCACTCTTGAGATGGATTTGGACTTCAGACAACTTGATGTCTTCAGACGAACAACGCTTCAGAAAGCTTGACCTTCAGATGACTACGCTTCTTCAGAGAGTCTCGTTACTTCAGAGAACTTGACTCCTTCAGACAGTTTTGTCACCATAGATGATGTCTTAAATTCAGATGGTCAACTTAACTAAAATCAAAATAAATCCATTAAACGCATGTGCAACTTTTCAATAGTTAATAACAAAATATGTATTCATTAAAACATAGAAGATAAGTTAGTTCTCTTAGAAATTCTTTTATAAATTTCTTGAGACTCAACATTTTCCTCAATATTTCTTCCCCTAGGGCTTTTAGAGAGAGAAATAGAGAGAGATTTAGAGAGAGAAGAAGCAACGAAGAAGAAGAAGGCTTGATTGAAGTCCCTCCCCCACCATTCCAAGGCTTGGATTCACCTTCCCCTCCATCCTCTTCTCCATTTGAGCTCCTTTGTGGTGAGTAAAGCTCACACACAACCACTACATTTTGTATGATTGATTCTCCATGTACCCACTCCTTCCTTTCCCTTTCTTGAGGTTGTATATGATGGTTTATGTCTATTTACCGATTGATTTTAGTTGTATTGTGTGTTTGATGTAGATTGGGCTAGGATGGAGATTGGGCTAGAAACCCTTACCTAGGGTTTGAATTGGGAATTTTACTAAGTTTAGGCAATATTGATTTCTCTTGTTGAATATTATGAGTATGTTGGTTATATTCTATATATTGATGGTGATTATGCTAGAGATTCTCATTTAGGGCTTGACATTGGAATTTTGCTAATCTTGAGTATTAACTGTTATTCTAGCTGTTTATTTTAACTACATTGTATATTCAGAATGAGATATGAGTTATGAGTTTGTTGTGCCTGTTTGAGAATCAATAAGACACTTGGGCTATGCCCCTAGAGATTAAGAAAGAGATAATGGACTTCGGTCCCTAGAGTAAAACTTGGACTTCAGTCCCCAGAGTAATGGTGGGATTCATCCCCAAGGAAGACGTTCATTGTAGTCTGAGCTCAGGTCTAGCCTTAGAGATAGATATAAGACCTCGTACTGCCGTGAAAAGCAGATTATGTATATTGTTAGAGATTCTCATAAATATATTGCATATGTTAGAGCTATGTTATTGTATTATGTTGTTGATTGTGCATTGCATATGCCTGTTTCCCTACACTGCCTCTTGCATGCTTTTATTCACTGAGGCCCCTGTCTCACCACACCTTTGTGGATTACGTTTTAGATGCATAGGTCCCACCTCGCACCAGTTAGTGAGCAGGAGATTAAAACTATGTTTTGTTGTATATTTTGAGAAAGAAAGGGATTTGAAATGTATTTATTTGATAGTGTCCCTTTATTGATGGATTGTATATTCATTTGTGAGGATATAATTGTACATGTGATTCCCTTTGGTCTTTTGTCAGGGCACATGTATGAGGGTATCCTTAGAAGAACATAGTAGTCAGAATTATTTGTAGCCTTGATGGCACACTTTATGTTTATACTTTCCACTTGATGTTGTTTCCCTATATTGTTTGGGTTTTTGTTGGACACTTAAACTTTATATGCTTTGTATTGCGATATTTAAAATGGCGCGAAATAATTTCAGAATTCGAGAATTTGTCTTCCAACGAGCTAGATTCTAGGATTTAGAAATTAGGACGTTACAGTAACTACCGTCAATATGATTCTGGTAACTATCAAACACTACAAGAAATTTGCTTTTTAGAGACGACCTTGTAGCGAAGGCCATGACACTGTTGCTATTAGTGTTGGCCAGGCCAACACAACGGCTGTCGCTAAAGACATCACCGTTGAAAAGAAATATTTTTTTAATTTTTTTATGTAGCGATGGCCAAACCGTTGCTACTTAGTAACGTTAGCGACGGCTCTGGCCGATGCTAAAGGTAAAATAATTCTTGACAAAAATTTTGCGACGGCCAGGCCGTCGCTAAAGGAAAAATTTTTTAGCGTAAACCTTCGTAACGTTAGCGACGACCTGGCCGTCACTAATTTTTTGTTATTTTTTCACTATATATATAATATTTTGTGCTATATATTCCGAGAAACAAACTTTGCATAACGGTAATGCTCCTTCTTTATATCGTGCAGATCGTTGGTTTGATTCTCACAATTGATAACTCAGGGAAGGAAGGATTATTTTTGAAAAAATATTTAGCGACGGCCATGGTCGTCCCTATGTAGTGACGGTCATGGGTGTCGCTAGCCAGCCATGGTCGTCGCTATGTAGTGAGGACCATGGAATTAGTGACGGTCGTCGCTACATAGCGTCAGCCATAAAATGTCGTCGCTACTGCATTAACGACGAGGCTTATAGCGACGGCCACGACACTATCGCTAGGCCGTCTCTAATGATGCAATAGCGACGGTTTTTGCCCTTGTAGCGACGGCTTTTGGCTGTCGCTAAAAGTCATTTTCCTTGTAGTGAAATATTAGAATTCGGTTGTTACCGGATTCATATTGTCGGTAGCTATCGAAATCATATTACCGATAGTTACCAGTAATTAGATTTCGGTAATACCCTACACACGAGAAGGTGATAATTCTATTATGAACGAGTAAAAACTACGATGAACAATTAAAAAATTTGATACTTGAATCGCTCTAACGCCCACTAGTAAGGATTGAATATTGTTATATCACTTATTTCAATCAATAAGGATTAGGGTTTCGGGTTTAGATTTCTATGCAGTTGGAGAGAAAATAATTCTGAAGGTAAAAGCTTGACATAGATTATTAATAGAGGGAAGGAGAGGTCAAAGGGAGAAAGTGAGGATGTGCATGGTGTGTGATGGAGTGTCGTGGTGTATGTTCATTGACCAGTGCTTGCTGGTGTGTGTGTGTGTGTGTGTGTGTATTATCATGAACTAACTTATACGATAGAACATCTAATTACCTCATTAGTGGTGAATGCACCACTATAATCCATTGGCTCAATTGTATGTGACAAAAATGACATTGTCTTCAATTTGCATATATACATCAATATATCAATATATCTTTTTATATATAGATATAATCAACAACGTGATACAAATTTTTTTTTTACTTTTCCTTTCTCCCATATGTCAACTTCTTCAGACATCATAATAAGACAATTAAAAAATCTGCACATTATCCCCACAATAAATTAAATTAATAATAATATCATGTATTTAAAAATGTATAATTCAAATATATATGGTAAATATATCTAAAAAATATAGGCTTAATTGCACTTTTGGTCCCCCTATTATCATCAATCCGCGATTTTGGTCCCCCTACTTTTTTTTTCGCGATTTTGGTCCTCCCTTATTCCAAATTCGCGATTTAGTTCAAAATTTTGGTCCCCCTATTTTCAAAATCTACGTGCTAGAGGGACCAAAATCGCGAATTTGGAATAATAGGGGGACCAAAATCGCGAAAAAAAAAGTAGGGTGACCAAAATCGCGGATTGATGATAATAGGGGGACCAAAAATGCAATTAAGCCAAAAATATATATACAATATATAATAATAATAATATTTTATAGATCTATCAAATGATACAAAAATATATACATCATATATACAATAAATACTATATAGTTTCTAGTAAATAAAATAATTTTGAATTTATGACAAAAATATATACTAGTATTTTTTACATACATTATATAATAATAATATTAATATTATATATTAAAAATATATATAATTCAAATATATACATTGTATTATATATATATATAATAAATATATCTAATAAAGATATATAGGAAAGAATCCGTGAAATATTCTTGAAAAAAATACCGAATTCTAATTGTCGATAACTACCGTCAATATGATTCCGGTAACTATCAGATATTAGAATCCGATTGTTACCGGATTCATATTGTCGGTAGTTATCGAAATCATATTACCGATAGTTACTGGCAATTAGATTTCGGTAATACCCTGCACACGAGACGGCGATAATTCTATTATGAACGATTAAAAACTACGATGAACAATTAAAAAATGTGATACTTGAATCGCTCTAACGCCCACTAGTAAAGATTGAATATTGTTATATCACTTATTTCAATCACTAAGGATTAGGGTTTAGGGTTTAGATTTTCTATGCGATTGGAGAGAAAATAATTCTGAAGGTAAAAGCTTGACATAGATTATTAATAGAGGGAAAGAGAGGTGAAAGGGAGAAAGTGAGGATATGCATGGTGTGTGATGGAGTGTTGTGGTGTATGTTCATTCACCAGTGCTTGCTGGTATATATAAATATATTATCATGAACTAACTTATACAATAGAATAACTAATTACCTCATTAGTGGTGAATGCACCACTATAATCCATTAGCTCAATTGTATGTGACAAAAATGACATTATCTTCAATCTGCATATATATATATATATATATATATCTTTTTATATATAGATATAATCAACAACGTGATTCAAAAATTTTTCTTACTTTTCCTTTCTCGGATATGTCAACTTCTTCAGACCTCTTAATTAGACAACTGAAAAAACCTGCACATTATCACCACAATAAATTTAATTAATAATCATATCATATATTTAAAAATATATAATTCAAATATATATGGTAAATATATCTAAAATATATATATACACATTATATAATAATAATAATAATATTTTATAGATCTACCAGATGATACAAAAATATATACATCATATATACAATAAATACTATATGGTTTCTAGTAAATAAAATAATTTTGAATTTATGACAAAAATATATACTAATATTTTTTACATACATTATATAATAATAATATTAATATTAATATTATATATTAAAAATATATATAATTCAAATATATACATTGCATTATATATATAATAAATATATCTAATAAAATATATAGGAAAGAATCCGTGAAATATTCTTGAAAAAAAATACCGGATTCTAATTGCCGATAACTACCGTCAATATGATTCCGGTAACTATCAGATATTAGAATTCGGTCGTTACCGGATTCATATTGTCGATAGTTATCGAAATCATATTATCGATAGTTACTGGCAATTAGATTTCAGTAATACCCTGCACACGAGACGGCGATAATTCTATTATTAACGATTAAAAACTATGATGAACAATTAAAAAATGTGATACTTGAATCGCTCTAACGCCCACTAGTAAGGATTGAATAGTGTTACATCATTATTTCAATCACTAAGGATTAGGGTTTAGGGTTTAGATTTTCTATGCGATTGGAGAGAAAATAATTCTGAAGGTAAAAGCTTGACATAGATTATTAATAGAGGGAGGGAAAGGTCAAAGGGGAGAGAAAGTGAGGAGGCATGGTATTCTAGGGAGAAAAAAAGAAATAGGTCTAGGTATTTAACAAATAGAAAATAGAAAGGGTGTGTAGGATTCAAAATAGTTGTGTCAAAATCAACTCTCGACAGATAAATAAAAACAGAGGTAGTATCTTTCTAAGCACAAACCCAATTTTATATAGACTATACTAACAAATTAGTCCCTAAGAGATTCCTGATCGTGCAGTTTAGTCCCTGAGAGAGTCAAAATTCCAAAATGGTCCCTGAGAGATTGCTTCGTCATGCAAATGGTCAAAAGGTAATTTTTCAAGGACTAATTTGCATGATTTTTTTAATATCTCAGGGACTAATTTGCTTGTTTTTTCTTGTTTTTCAGAGACCATTTTGCATGACGGAGCAATCTCTCAAGGACCATTTTGGAATTTTGACTCTCTCAGGGGACTAAACTGCACAATCAGGAATCTCTCAGGGACTAATTTGCTAGTATAGTCATTTTATATATGACCCCCCCCAAATAATTGATTAAAATCTGCTACTGATTTGGGTTCAATTGCTGTGACCACCCTTCTACCCCAATAATAATAATATCATCAAATTGAATTATAGAAAAAATTAAAGTCAACGCCGAGGTAAAAAGGTTCACAAATCCTCTTTAAATACATACTTAATTCAAATCCAATGTTATTTCCATGAAAGAGTAAAATCAATGTTTTCAAAAGCTAAATTATCAACAAAGTAAAAACATAACTTGGTCATGTAAAGACCCTTAAAAATAATCTTTCAAATCTCTACATATTAAATAAAGGAATAAAGCTCCTAGACACTAATCCCCAATGTCACACATATCAGAGCGAGACCCTGTCCCTTCAAAACTCAGCACTTTGAGTGCCCTTTTTATCACCCTAGAAAAACCACAGAAGAGTACGGTGAGGAATGGAATACAAACATATACATGCAATACAGAAGGCAACCCTCATTCCCACCCATCACCATACATATCATTATTTAATTCACATTCTATTCATTTCACATTTCGGGTTCATACACATAATTTCACATTTTCATAATGTAAATTCACACTTCTCATACAATCATCATTACCAATGATGGCCCTACCGTTAACACCACACAGTAGGTTGCAACCCCCTCGATGGGCTCGTGCAAAGACATCCGCCCCCAAGTTGCACCCCCTCTATGGGCCCGTGCAAAGATATTCGTCCCTTGGGTTGCACCCCCTCTATGGGCCCGTGCAGCGAGTGTTCCCCCATCATGGTCTCATTTCACACACCAGGTTCATACAAATAGAGGTTCACTCATTCACACAATCTCAATTAAGGCATATGCTCACACCATGCACATGTACAACATCTATCCTAAGAGTCATGATTTGGAACTCCGCACAATGGGTGCACCTCATCAATCCCCTTAGTTGTTACCAATGATTATCCTACTGTTAACACCATACAGTAGGTTGCACCCCCACGGTTAATACACTCTACACATCCAATTTAATCTTATCAATCCCACAAAATAATTCATATATTAGATAATTAAAACATCCATCATGTAAGTCAAGGATCACCACAATACATCAAAATAAAACTCACATATCAAGTTTGGACCTGGTAATCGATTACCAGAAGCCTGTAATCGATTACCAGAAGCAAATACCCCATTTTTTAGCCTGGTAATCGATTACAAGGTGTCTGTAATCGATTACCAGAGGACTGGTGACCTGGTAATCGATTACAACATGCCTGTAATCGATTACCATAGCCTCAGCTTCATGCTTTCTGCCCAGAAACACCTGGTAATCGATTACAGAATGGTGTAATCGATTACCAGCATCCCAAGAACGACTGCACCTGGGTTTTTACCCCTTTTTAACCATCTTCTACAATCCCTATTCAAATCTTTAAGTCCCTAACTTGTTTAGACTCGATTTTACCGATTAAAATCAATGAATTCCTCAATTATATCAACAGATTACTGTAAACTTAGCATTTAATCGTTCAATTATGAATTCTCACCCCCAAATCCTATTTTTACCCCTTTTCGATAGTCTCGCTCACAACCCTCAAATTCATCAAGATATATATACCATCATGCATCACACAGAACAATATCAAACAGAAAACATATAAATCATCCTTCAATTTCAAAGATTAGAGATCTTAGAGGGACTTATGGTTGCCCTCACTACCCAAGCACTCCAGTACACACATACAGTCGCACCCCTTTCCCCCGTACCTTAGGAATGACGATCAACGGCGAACGGCAGAACTCCCTTGATGATGTACTCTGCAGCACCTTCTCCTTGTGGAGTCGCTTCTCTCTTCCCTAAGGTTTCGTTATTTGACGTTTGAAGAAAGGATATGGTGAAATAGATAACCCTTCCATTATTTAAATATCTACTTGGGTTGGGCCTACTCCAACCCACCCATCCCCCTCTTTTTAATTAATTAATAATATTCATAATAAAATATAATAATAATACTATTATTTCTTCCTTTTATTTTATTTTATTTATTCTAGAAATTTTAGGATGTTACAATTCTCCCCTCCTAAAAGAAAATTCGTCCTCGAATTTTCCTGAGATGAACAACTCTGGAAAAGACTCATCTCAACAAGTTGACCAAAGATAATTGCTTTATCAGCACAATTCAATAGGACATGGTTGGAAGATAACCAGTCCATACCAAGAATAATATCTAGCTGAGTCAAAGGCAAACAAATCCAATCAACTAAGAAATCTTTACCATTGATATGAACAAGACAATTCAAGCATACATCGGAGGTAGGAACTTCAGCAATAGCGCGATCATTTCTACCTCCTCCAAACACCACTTTTCTGATTCATAGAAAAGTAGAATAATCAAAACAAATAGTGAGATCAAACAATTCATCTTACTCAATCAACATCACAAATTAGCACCACGGAAAACATAGCAAACACATAACTCAAGGCCGGTGAATTGACCTGCTCTGATACCACTAAATGTGACACCCTTCTACCCCAATAATAATAATATCATCAAATTGAATTATAGAGAAAATTAAAATCAACGCCGAGGTAAAAAGGTTCACAAATCCTCTTTAATAAATACTTAATTCAAATCCAATGTTATTTCCATGAAAGAGTAAAATCAATGTTTTCAAAAGCTAAATTATCAACAGAGTAAAAAACATAACTTGGTCATGTAAGGCCCTTAAAATAATCTTTCAAAATCTCTACATATTAAATAAAAGGAATAAAGCTCCTAGACACTAATCCCCGATGTCACACATATCAGATCGAGACCTTGTCCCTTCAAAACTCAACACTTTGAGTGCCCTCTTCATCACCCTAGAAAAACCACAGAAGAGTACGGTGAGGAATGGAATACAACATATACATGCAATATAGAAGGCTACCCTCATTCCCACCCATCACCATACATATCATTATTTAATTCACATACTATTCATTTCACATTGGGTTCATACACATATAATTTCACACTTTCATAATGTAAATTCACAACAATCATCATTACCAATGATGGCCCTACCGTTAACACCACACAGTAGGTTGCACCTCCTCGATGGGCCGCTGCAAAGACATCCGCCCCCAAGTTGCACCCCCTCTATGGGCCCATGCAAAGATATTTGTCCCCTGGGTTGCACCCCCTCTATGGGCCCGTGCAGCGAGTGTTCCCCCATCATGGTCTCATTTCACACACCAGGTTCATACAAATAGAGGTTCACTCATTCACACAATCTCAATTAAGGCATATGCTCACACCATGCACATGTACAACATCTATCCTAAAAGTCATGATTTGGAACTCCGCACAATGGGCGCACCTCATCAATCCCCTTAGTTGTCACCAATGATAGCCCTACCGTTAACACCATACAGTAGGTTGCACCCCCTCGATGGGCCCGTGCAAAGATATTCCGCCCCTAGGTTGCACACCCTCGATGGGCCTGTGCATCGAATGTCCCCCATCATGGTCACCACCCTTTCTAGGGCATGCATCTCTTATATTACACCTCACATGTTCATTCTCATTAACATCACGTCATACATTCACACGTCATATACTCATAATCAATGCATCAATCATCATTTCTACATTCCGCATACAACATCATCTACTCAATTCATTCCACATCACATCATGGATAAAATACACATAGAACATCAATATAGGATAATCACACCATAATACTTCATGCCATAGTTAATACACTCTACACATCCAATTTAATCTTATCAATCTCACAAAACAATTCATATATTAGATAATTAAACATCCATCATGTAAGTCAAGGATCACCACAATATATCAAAATAAAACTCACATATCAAGTTTGGACCTGGTAATCATTTACCAGAAGCCTGTAATCGATTACCAAAAGCAAATACCCCCATTTTTTAGCCTGGTAATCGATTACAGGGTGTCTGTAATCAATTACTAGAGGACTGGTGACCGGGTAATCGATTACAACATGCCTGTAATCGATTACCAGAGGCTCAACTTCATGCTTTCTGCCCAGAAACACCTGGTAATCGATTACAGAATGGTGTAATCGATTACCAGCATCCTGAGAACAACTGCACTTGCGTTTTTACCCCTTTTTAACCCTCTTCTTCAATCCCTACTCAAATCTTTAAGTCCCTAACTTGTTTAGACTCGTTTTTACCTATTAAAATTAATGAATTCCTCAATTATATCAACAGATTACTGTAAACTTAGCATTTAATCGTTCAATTATGAATTCTCACCCCCAAATCCTATTTTTGACCCTTTTTCGATTGTCTCGCTCACAACCCTCAAATTTATCAAGTTATATACCATCATGCATCACACATAACAATATCAAACAGAAAACATATAAATCATCCTTCAATTTCAAAGATTAGAGATCTTAGATGGACTTATGGTTGCCCTCACTACCCAAGCACTCCAGTACACACATACAGTCGCACCCGTTCCCCCCCCCCCCCCCGTACCTTAGGAATGACAATCAACGGCGAACGACAGAACTCCCTTGATGATCTACTCTGCAGCACCTTCTCCTTGTGGAGTCGCTTCTCTCTTCCCTAAGGTTTCGTTATTTGACGTTTGAAGAAAGGATAGGGTGAAATAGATAACCCTTCCCTTATTTAAATATCTACTTGGGCTGGGCCTACTCCAACCCACTCATCCCCCCCTATTAATTAATTAATAATATTCATAATAAAAGATAATAATAATAATACTATTATTTCTTCCTTTTATTTTATTTTATTTATTCTAGAAATTTTAGGATGTTACAATTGCTATCCTTAATGATAAAGTGTAAGGTATATAGAAGCTACATATTTTACCAAAAACATGTAGAAGCTACATATCTATCCATAACTTAATAATGGAGAAAGGCCATGATTAATTTTTTACTACCTCCCAAGGGATATTATTTTTTAATTCATTCCCATGGTTGTTGTGCTTTTTAGTATTATCTATTTATAAATAATTAAGGAAGAGTTAACATTTACTTTTTACTATTTATTGAAAAATAATATTTTAATGTGTTTGATTCATTTAAAATAATATTTTGATGTGATAGGAAAAAGAGAGAAAAAAAATGAGGTATGGAAGAAAGTATAAAATAAATAAGTGTGCAAAAATATCATTTTTTTAAGAGTATTAAAACTTTGATACCTATATTAACCTGGGCGTGACAAGTGTAGAGATGAGAGAAATAAAAAGGAAAAAAAAAGAAATGAAGGGAGAGAAAGTGAAAGATGTAATAATTGATGTGGTAAGGAGGACAAAATAGATAAGAAGAAAAATAAGGTGTGAAAAAATGCAGAATAAAGTGAAAAATCATTACTCTTTTTTAAGAGTACTAAAACTTTGACCACTCATTTTTGGGTGTCAAATAAGGAGGAGAGAGATAGAAAGAAAAAAAATGAAGAAAGGGGACGTGAAAGATGTAATAGGAACTAAAGAGATATGAAAACAAAAATAAGGTACAAATTGAGATGTAAAATAAAGAAACGTGAAAAAATTATTACTCTTTTTAAAGAGTATTAAAACTTTGAAAATCTCTTTTTGGGATGTGGGAAGTGTAGGAAAAAGAGAGATAAGAAGATTTAAAAACACTAATTTAAAAAACATAATACTTTTTAAAATAAAAAAATGTATTTAATTTTAATTTATTTTTATTATAAATTTATTATTTTATGATAATGATTACTCTAATATTTAAATTGTTTATGAAAATTTTAAAAAATTACCCGTGAACAAACAAAGATCTAAATAGATTCTTTTGTCTTAATATTATTTTAATAATAATATTTATGTTAATAGTTGTAAATGTGTAACTATATTTTATTTTGATTTTTTATTTAACTCTTCTTCAATTTCGTAATATTTCTATTCATTTTTTTTTCTAATGATATTTTTTATTTTGTGATAAAGGTTATAGGGACTTTAAGTTGAAATTATGAATCAAGTTTAGTGCAATTTTTATAATTGTTG